>JAODAL010068870.1:0-16618 GCA_025379985.1 Phyllomedusa bahiana
CGCCCTGAGCTTTTGGCCTAAGTGTTTTAAAAATCATTTTTAAGGACACTCCACCGACCTCTAACTTTGTCATTGGTGCCAATGTGGACCATGACAGCTGGATTCTCACCAGCCCCACCCAGGTCTCTAACATCCACCAGCTACATGATGTTGTCATGGAGAAGTAGAACAGGATTCCACAGAAAACAACCTGTGAAGTTGTAACTTGTGCCCCCGCAACCCCTGTGCACACCCGCACTCCCTTTCCCTCTGCTGCAAGCAGCGCAGCAACCCACGTTTTGGGCCATGGATGCACTTGCAGTTCTGTCCATTACACACTTCACCACGCTCCTGCCCCTTGCCGGGCGCACACGTGACAGTTTAATAAAATTTAAAGGGCCGACGCACTGGTGATTTGGTATCACCTGGCGATGACCCTATTTAAGTCCTGCCCGTTCCTTGGTTCCCTGATGAACTGATAGTGTGCTAGAGCCTTGAGAGGAAGCGTTCCTGTGGTGATTACTGCTCATTCCGTGTACCATACTGTTAGCCTCTATCTCTCAACCACGAACCTTTGCCGCCTGTCCTGACCTTCCTGCCTGTCCCCAACTATGAGCTTGCTTCACGGTTCTGTACCACGCCACACCTCGGCCGCCGCCGCAAGCAAGTCACGTCAGGGGTAGTGACCTGGTAGTGTTCCGCTGCAGCAAGCCCAACCTGCCTTGCGGTGGGCTCTAGTGAATACCGGACCTACTTAGATTTCGTTCCCTGACATGGCTTACACCACCGCTTGTGGCGGTCCAGTGGATCCACACCTCAGTCCTGCTGTTATGATAAATCTGCCACTACAGAAGCTCTAGCTAACTCCATGCCCAAGAGAGTTAAGGCAGAGCTGGAAAATAATGGTGACCACACAAAATATTTATACTTTGGGCACAATTTGTCCATTTTCACTTAGGGGTCTATTCACTTGCCAGCAGTTTAGACATTGGTGGCTGTGTGTTGATTTATTTTGAGGGCACACCAAATTTGCACTGTTATACAACTTGTATACCAATTGCTTTACATTGTAATTTTTGGGGCAAAATTATATAAGTTCTTTAGTGTAAAGAGAATGCATAAAATTAACTTTTTCACCATTGTTTATTGGTATGTGTTTTTCACTGTGTTCAAAGTTAAATTTATTATAGGGCAATAACTTTATTGTTCAAACCAAACAAGTGTAAGAATATGTATGTTTTTTAATTTTCTATAACTTCAAATACATTTTATTTATTGAAAGAAATTTGATTTTTTAATTGCTTATTCTTTTGCTTATTTTTACTTTTTTTTTTGGTTTTTAACTATTTGATAGAACATAATGGGACTGACATATGTTTATATAATAGCATAGCACTGATTTTCATGTGTTTCTCAACTCCAGTCCTCAAGACCCACCAACAGGTCATGTTTTCTGGATTCCCTTAACATTGCATAGGTGATATAATTATTGTCAGTGCAATCTGTGGGAGATCCTGAAAACATGACCTGTTGGTGGGGCTTGAGGACTGGAGTTGAGAAACACTGCCTTAGGGCATATCACAATGCTAGAGCATGTCACTATTTCCCAGATAGCCCCAGTGATAATGCTACTAGGGCAGAAAAGGACAGGACAAAAGGAGTCCATCCCTCTGTTCACACCTCAGCCAGCCCTGATTATGGTATTTCTGGGGTTGAATGATGGGAATTGGCATTTTTTCTGATTCTTCTAGTACAGTAGTGTGGCTGTCGGTCACTGCTGGACTCTAGGTCCTGATCACGTGGGCGCATCATTCTGTGCATCATTGTGTGTTAAAGGTTTAATGATTTATATTAATATTTATATTAAGTACATACAAAATCAGTGATTTAGGACACATTTTTGAGGGACGTCTTGCCTTAATATCAGCATTGAATTCTTTAGGCAAAACTGTAAGAATGAACTGAGAATGAAATGCATGCAACAATAAAAAAGGACAAGCTGTAAAGAAATTATCTGATTCATTCTCACAGGCCAAGCAGTGCGGCTGTCCAGAACATTACACAATATTGCTGCAATGTATGAGTCAGTGGGTGTGTATTACATTTTTGTCTATTCGCTTTCTTACACATCATTTTTTTGTTCTATTTGAATTTCCAGCTGTTGTCTGCGCTTCATCTTCAAGCAAAACACTATGAAAATCAATAAAACTCAACACCTACATTTTCACTGCATCCATTTGGTGGGTTACTTAATACAATGTCATGTACTGGAGAGACCTAAATGTCAGCTGGATAGCAAAGCTCTTCATCTTAATAAAAATTTTATTTCAGAAATTCAACATATTTTTTTATAGGTCATATTGCATATTAAATGTGCTACAGAAACTTTATTTAAAGAGATCAGAACGCAAATACTCCTTATAGTGACAGAATGTAGGATTTAAATTAATGGGGTGTTCCTACACCAAACATTCTTTGCATATCCACAGGGCCTGATTGTAAGGGGGAAATCATTATTCTCTCCCCTCTCCGATAACAGACAGTTGATGGGTCTCCTTTAAGAAGACTGTTTAAGGACATTTTATTGTAAGTATGTTTTGTAAATATGAATGTGATTAATATATGTATATAATGATTTTGGCATGCCCCATACAAAATAGCGGTAGTTTGATGGAACACAGTAATCTGCAATGCCATTATCCCCTGGCAAAGTCTCTGGTCAGCATAGATGGTTGGCAGCTTGTAGGAGAAGTTTGCATCACGGCCCAAGGCAAAGGCAAAAATTGTGGCACTGAAATTCTGCACCTTAAAGGGATTTTCTCACCACATTGATTAGCTTTAAACTTGTAGGCAAAGGTAACTAAAGATTAATACCAAGTACATTGCCAGAGTCATTTAGTTGCCCAGGGTGCCGCTTACCCCAAGAGGTGGGGGAGCACAGCCAAGCTTCAAATTATGCCAACCGCCTGTTGACTTTATAAGTTTGGGTGGTCAGCATCTACACTGCACGGCCATTGTAAAACGGCAGTGCAGAGTTAATAGCTGCATACTCGCTGGGCAGCTGCTTAGCCAGGGTTAAAGCAGGGACGGTTCATTAACATCCCTGCTCTCCAGACCATTGTATATAGAGATCAGTGGAGGCAGGAGGGCGTGATGCAGCAGTGTCATCACAACCCCTGCACCACTGGGTGTCCTCAACCAGAAGCCTAGACTTCTGGACCAGTAGATGCCGGGAGCAGAATCCCGATGTAAGCGGTGTGGTGGCGTCATGCCACTCAGGCTGGACACTAGCTCCTGGAGCCAGCTGCTCCGTGGGGGATCGGGGAGAGGTGGGTATGTTTTTTTATTAGCCAGAATACCTGCCTTCGGGGGGGGGGGGGCTATATCTATCTACAGGAGGCCTATATATACACACAGGGGACATGTAACTACCAACAGGGGGCATATATATATATATATATTATATATATTATATATATATGTATATATTCACACACAGGTGTATATATATATATATAGGTATATGTATATATATACAGGTACATATATATACATATAGGTATATGTATATATACAGGTACATAGATATATATATATATATACACATATATATATATATTATATATATATATATATCCCTATAAAGAGCATATAACTACCTACAAGGGGCTTACATACTTGCATATCCACCTACAGGGGACAGGGCATATAACTACCTACTGGGTTGTATATATACCTCCAGGGAGTATATAACAACCTACAGGGGGCTTATATACCTACCTGTAGGGGCCTATATAGCTAGCTACAGAAGGCTTATATGCCTATCTAACAACTGGTAGATCAATATACCTACCTACCTATAAAATGACCTACATATAGGGTGTCAACATACCTACATAGAGACGGCCTATATACCTAGATATGGGGGCCTAAGTTCCTACCTATAGGGTCTTTATATACCTACCCACCTGCCTAGAGACAGCTATATAACTACCTAAGAGGGTTCTAAATTCCTATCAATTGGGGAGGCATATATACCTATCTATCTAGATACCTACTTTGGTTACCTAGATACCTACTTATGAGGGGACCTATAAATCTACCTACCGAGCTGGGGGCTAAATACCTACCTTATTGGCCTACCTATCTAAAAGGGGGTTTACCTATCCCCCTACCTAGTTTGGGGGAGTATCTACATGCTATTTTGGGGGATTTAACTGCCTACTATTTGAGGACACAAAAGACATGGTGCATAAACGGGAACCCCATAGCCGTTTGGGGACACTTTTGTTGTTGGTTCATAAGAAGGTCAATATTACCATTTCGTATCTACATTTGGTAAGATTGGCCCCAAAGTATCGGAAATCTTGAGGAAGGAATGGCATATCTTGCAAAAAGGTTTTCCCGATATCTTGGAGTTCTCTGAGGTCCCTATGATAGCCTATAGAAGGAGTAAAAATCTCCATGATAGATTAGTGAAATCTGATCTCCCATCGCCGATAGGCGTGAGACAAACCTTTCAGGCACCACCTAAGTTTGGAAATTTTCCTTGCTTAAATTGTAGCAATTGCAATAACATGATAAAAGGGGATATGTTTCATCGCCCAATGTCAGGTAAACCCATTAAAATTAGAGGGAGATATACATGTCACACCACATATGCAATTTACATGATCATTTGTCCATGCAGTAAGATCTAGGTTGGAGAAACTACAATGGAGGTCAGGGAGTGTATGAACAAACATAAGAGTACCATCCGTAGAAAAATGATGGATTTGCCTGTGGCACGTCACTTTAACTAATGCAATCACTCTATTTCACAATTTAAATTTAGAGTGATTGATCATGTTCCAAGTATGAGAAGGGGTGGTGATTGAGAAAAAGTATTGTTAAAGAAGGAACTCAAGTGGATATTTGAATTGAACTTTTTGTATCCCAATGGACTTAACATTGAGTTTAATACCAATAAGATCTAATGGTCTCTGTATATTGATGTATATGATGCTTATATTGTTTTTAGATTGTTTTTAACACACTGGAATGCTTCACCATAAAACATTATTTTTATATTATGTTTCCATAGGATAGAAATTGAGGAATTGACCGGATGGGATGACTTTCCATGCCTCTTTTTTTACTTCATTAATCTGTTGCCCATTAAACGTATTGGCATATGCTATGATATCTTATGGTAACCTTATTATAGGCTCATGGTTGGTCTGGCTTTTTGAAGAGATTGGATATGTGGGTTAGGGACGAGTTTGCCACATGTTATCCCACACGTTTCCCCACGTTTACACATCGTGTGACGGGGTGGTGACAGTGCCATCATAGCCGGGGATTGGTGTCATTTTTATGATATCGGTCCCCTGGTTTTTGATGTTGGATACTGGCATTAAGATCCCATATGCCCAGTTATCATATATAATACAATCTAAGACCTATTAGAGCCATTGAAATTAGTTGCCATACTGTATTGCTATATGCATTGATATCTTTAAAGCATAATCCCGCTGCATTTGAGCGATTACGCGCTATATGGGCATAGAGCATGCGCATTGGCGACGTTGAATCCAGGTTCCTTAATGAAGTACGTGCCCTTACGGACATGCGCACTAGACATGTACACACACTGGCTGCAATTGACATGCGCACGGCCCTCTGTCATGCGCAGTAGGGAAATAGCGCTGAAAAAAAATTTTTGGGCCCCCCCAAAAAAAACCCCCAAAACCCCAAAAAAAGGGGGAAAAAATGGGGGGAAAGGGGTTGGTGAAAAGAAAATGTTTTTTTTTTAAAAAAAAAAATTTTGAAAAATTTTTTTCCCAATTTTTTTTTAAAAAAAAAAAATTTTAAAAAATTTTTTTTTTTTTTTTTTTAAAATTTTTTAAAAATTTAAAAGGGAAAAAAATTTTTTTTTTTTTTTTGGGGGGGTTTTGGGGTTTTAAAACCCTTTTTTTTAAAATTTTCCAAAAAAAGGGGAAATTTTTTTTTTTTTTATATAATTTCCCCGGCTTTTTTTTTTTTGGGGGGAAATTTTTTTTTTTAAACGGTTTTTTTTTAAAATTTTCCCCTTTAAAACCCCCGGGGTCCTTGTTATTTTTTTGGGGTTTTTTCCCAAAAAAAAAAATTTTTTTTTTTTTAAAAAAATTTGGGGGGGGGGAAAAATTTTAAAATTTTTTTCCCCCTTTAACTTTTTTTTTTCCCCCCCTTTTGGGGGGGAAAGGGGGTTTTGGGAAAAAGGGGAAAAAGGGGGGGGCCCTTCCCCCCCCAAAAAAAAATTTTTTCCCCCCCCCAAAAAAAAGGGGAAAGGTTGAATCCCTTGGGGGAAAAATTTTAAAAAAAAAACCCCCCTTTTTTTTTTTAATTAAAGGGGTTTTTTTGGGTTTTTTTTTTTTTTTTCCAAAAAAAATTTTAAAAAAAGGGGCCCTTAAAATTTTGGGGGGGGGGCCCCCAAAAAAAAACCCCTTTTTTTTCTTTTTAAAAAGGGGTTTTTTCCCCCCCAAAAAAGGGTTTAAACTCCCAAAGGGGGTTTTTTTTCCCCCTTTTTTTTTGGGGCAAAAAAAAAAAAAATTTTTTTTGGGGGGTTTTTTTTGGGGGGAAAAAGGTTTTTAAAAAAAAAAAAAAGGGGTTTTTAAAATTTTTTGGGGTTTTTTAAAACTTTTTTGGGGGGAAGGGTTTTGGGTTTTTTTTTAAAAAGGGGGAAAAATTTTTTTAAAAAAAGGAGAAAAAAAAAAAAGGAAAATTTTTGGGGAAAAATTTTTGGAATTTTTTAGGGGGGTTTTTAAAACCCTTTTAAAAAAAAATTTTTTTTTTTTTTGGGGGGGGGGGGGAAAAAATTTTTGGGGTTTTAAAATCTAAATTAAAAAAAAAAACCCCCCCCCCCCCCCCCCAAAAAAGGGGGGGGGAAGAAAATTTTTAAAAAAAAAAATTTTTTAAGGGGGAAAAAAAAAAAAGGGGGCCCTTTTTTTTGGGGGGGGAAAACCCCTTTTTTTTTAAATTAAAAAAAAAAGGGGTTTTTTTTTTTTTTTAAAAAAATTTTTTTAAAAGTTTAAAACCCAAAAATTTTTTTAAAAAAAAAAAAATTGAAAAAAATTAGCCCCCTTCGGGCCCAAAAATTTTTTTTTTTTTGGGGTTTTTTTGGGGGTTTTCAAACCCCAAAAACCCAAAACCCCCCCAAAAGGGGCCAAAATTTTTTTTAAAAATTTTTTTTTTTTTAAAAAAAAAAAAAACCCCCCTTTTTTCCCCCCCCCTTTTTTTTTTTTGGGGGGGTTCCCCCCGGGGGCCCCCCTTAAAACCCCCCTTTCCCTTTTTCCCCATTTTTTTGGGGGGAAAAAGGGGAGGTATTTGCCCGGGGCCCAAAAAAATTTAAAAAAACCCCGGAAAAACCCCTTTTTTCCCCCCAAAAAACAAAAAAAGGGGTTTTTTTTGGGGGGGAAAAAAAAGGGGTTTTTAAACCCCCCAAGTTTCAGGGGGGGGGGGGGGCCCCCCCCCAAAATTTAAAATTTTTTAAAAAAACCCCCAAAAAAAAAAAAAAAAAAACCCCCTTTTTTTTTTTAAAAAAAAAATTTTTTGGGGGTTTTCCCTTTTTTTGTTTTTTTCCCCTTTTTAAAAAAAGGAAACCCCCCAAAGGGGGCCCCCCCCCAAAAAAAACCAAAAACCCCAAAAAAAATTTAAAAAGGGTTTCCAAAAAAAAAAATTTTTAAAAAAAAGGGGTTTTTTCCCCCTTTTTTTTTTTAAAAAATTTTTTTTTTTTGGGGGGGGCCCAAAGTTTTTTTTTTTTAAAAAAAAAATTTTTTTTTTTTTTTTTTTTAAATTTTTTTTTAAAAAAGGGGGGGCCCAATTTTTGGGGTTGGGGGAAAAAATTTTAAATTTTTTTTTGGGGGAAAAAAAAATTTCCAAAAAAAGAGAAAAAAACCCCCGGGGTTTTTGGGGAATTTAAAACCCCCTTTTCGGGGAAAAAAAAATTTTTTTTTAAAAAAACCCCTTTAAAAAAAGGGGGGGGGAAAAATTTTGGGGCAAAAAAATTTAAAAAAAAAACCCCCCTTTTAAACCCCCCCCGGGGTAAAAAAATTTAAATTTGGTGGCCCCCCTTTAAAAATTAATTAATTTTTTGGTTTTTTTTTAAAAAAAAGGGGGGGGGGGGAAAAAAAATTTTTTAAAAAATTTTTTTTTAAGCTTTTTTGGGGGGAAAAAAGGAAAAAATTTTTTTAAATGTTTAAAAAAGGGGGGCCCCCCCCAAAACCCTTTTTTAAAAGGGAAAAAAAAATTTTTAAAATTTTTTAAAAACCCAAAAATTTTAAAAATTTAAAAAACCCCCCCCCTTTCTTTTTGGGAAAAATTTTTTTTTGGGGGGAAAAAAAAAAAAAGGGGGGGGGGCCCCACACTTAAAAAACCCCCCTTTTTTAAAAAAAAAAAATTTTTTTTTAAAAAAAAAGGGGGAAAAATTTTCCCCCCGGGTTTTAAAAAAAAATTTTTTTAAAATTTAAAAATTTTAAAAAATTTTTTTTTTTGGGGGGGTTTTTTTTTCCCCCCGGGGCCCAGGGAATAAAAAAATTTAAGGGGGAAAAAAAAAAAGGGGGGGGGAAAAAGGGAAGCCCCCCTTTTAAAAAAAAAGGGGGAAAAAAAAGGGTTTTTTTGGGGGGAATTTATTTAAACCCAAAAGCCCCTTTTTTTTTTAAAATTTTTGGGTTTTGTTTTTTAAAAAAATTGCAATTTTTTTTTACAGGGGGAAATTTTTTTTTTTTTTTTGGGGGGGTTTTTTAAAAAAAAAAAATTTTTTTTAACTTTTGGGGGGGAAAAAAAATTTTTTGGGGGGAAAAAAACTTTTTTGGGGGTTAAAAAAAAAAAAAAATTTTTTAAAATTTTTGGGGGGTTTTTTTTAAAAAAGGAAAAAAAATTTCCGTTTTTTTTAAAAAAAAAAAAAAGGGGGGAAAAAAATTTGGGTAAAATTTTTGGGAAAAAAACAAAAAAAAAAAAAGGGAAAAAAACCCAAAAATTAAAAAATTTTTTTTTTTGGGGGGGGTTTTCCCGGGGGGGTTTTCCCTTTAAGGGGGGGGAAAATTTTTTTTTCGGGAAACCCCTTTTTTTTTTTTGGGGGGAAAACCCGGGTTTTGGGCTTTTGGGGGGGGGGGGGGGTTTTTTGGGGGGGGGTTTAAAATTGGGGGGGCCGGGGTTTTGGAAATTTTAAAAGGGGGGGGGAAAAAAATTTTCCCAAAAAAAACCCCTTTTTGGGGGGGTTTTTGGGGGGGGCTTTTGGGTTCCCGGGGGGGCCCCCCCCCCCCCCCCCTTGGGGGTTTTTAAAAAAAAAAAAGGGGGAAAAAAATTTTTTTTTGGGGGGGTCCCCCTTTTTTTTAAAAGAAAAAACCCCAATTAAAATTTTTAAAAAGGGGGGGGGGGGTTTTTTTTTTTTCCCCTTTTAAAAAAAGGCAAAAAGGGGAAGGGAAATTTGGGGGTTTTGAAAAAAAAAGGGGGGGAAAGGGAAAAGGGAAATTTTTGGGGGGGGCCCCCCCAAAAGGGGGGAAAGGGAAATTTAAAAAAGGCGGGGGGGAAAAGGGGGAAACAAAAAATTAAAAAAGGGCTTTTGGGGAAAAAAAAGGGGGAAAAAAATTTTTTTAAAAAAATTTTTTTAAAAATTTTTAAAGGCCAAACAGAAAAAAAATTTTTTTTTTGGGGGGGCCCCGGGGAAAACCCCTGGGGGAAAAAACCCCCGGGGGGGAAATTTTTTAAAAGGGGGGGGGGAAAATTTTTTTTTTGGGGGGGAAAGGGGGTGTTTTGGGGTTTTTAAAACCCAAAAAAAACCCATTTTTTTGGGGGGGGGAAAAAATTTTTAATTCCAAAATTTTTTTTTTAAAAAAAGGGGGGGTTTTAAAAAAAAAATTTTTTTTGTTTTGGGAGGGGGGGAGGGGGGGAAAAATTTTTGGGGAAAAGGGGGGAAAAAAATTAAGGGGGGGGGGGGGGGGGGAAAAAATAGGGGGGGGGAAAAATTTTTTTTTTTTTTAAAAAAATTTTTTTTTTTTTTAAAAAAATTTTTTTTTTTTTGGGGGGGGGGGGGTTGGGGGGAAAAAAAGGGGGGGGAAAAAAAAGGGAAAAAAATTTTTTTTTTTGGGAAAAAGTTAATTGGGGGGAAGGGGGTTAAAGTAAAAAAAAATTTTTTTTGGGGGGGGGGGGGGTTTTTTTTTTTTTAAAAATTTTTTTTTTTTTTGGGTTTTTAAAAAAAAAAATTTTTTAAGGGGGAAAAAATTTTTAAATAAATTTTTTTTTTTATTTTTTTTTTTGGGGGGGTTTAAAAATTTTTGGGTTTTGGGGGGTTTTTTTAAAAATTAAAAAAAGGTTGGGGGGAAAAATTTTGGGGGAAAATTTTTAAAAAGGGGGGAATTTTTGGTTTTTTTTTTTTAAATCAAATTTTTTTTTCCCCCTTTTGTCATTAATGGTGCCCCCGGCCCCCCCCAAAAAAATTTTTTTAAAAAACAAGGTTTTTTCTGAAGAAATGGTTTTAGTAATGTTTCTTTCTAATTTTAATATCGGAGAAGGTACACATCAGTGAGTATAAGCAACAGTCCAGGACTGAATGCAATAATACATCGTTCATTTATTAGCTTTTACTGCATACAAACTCTTTGCAGCGTAAATTCAGATTTTTTGCATTACAAAATTTTTATTGAAAAAATTTGTGGTAAACGTAAAAATTTGTTCTAATTTCTAAATCATCTTTCTGGAACATAGCAGAGAGGTAGTTGCTAAGGGGCTCCTCAGTTTGGACCATTCCACATGCATGATGTGAACAGAGTTCCTATGTCGTCACTAAGCCAGAGTATGGTGTAGTAGGTGGAGGGAGGCGGGGGTACCGAGAAGCCTGTGGAAGAGGATGGGGGGTGCTGACGGCAACAACCCTGTGGTAGATATGACAGTCAGGATACAAGTTTGTCCCACTTGGAGGCAACTTTTTTGGGGGTTTTCAAAAAAATTTCTAGGTGCACCCAGTTTTTAGCGGTTTCTCAAGGGTGAGTCAAAAATTTTTATTTCAGTCCAGGTTGGGTTTTGGACATAAAAAAATTATGTTTTTAAAGGTTTTTATAGATAGTTAAAAATATGATCAAAAGTCACTCTCTCTTCTCTTGCGAGATTCCCATTTTTTTTTGGAGACTATTTGACAAATGTGGGGTGGAATGAACCAGAGCCAGGGGGCTAGGTCTGACAACAGTGGTGTTGTTGGGCCACTGGGTTGTTCCCCTTGCTTTGGGGGGCTGCACTGGGAGGGGGTGGCCCCAAAATTTTGGGGCTATATCATAGTTTTAGGGGTCCCTTTATAGACGGGTTTCCAAAGAAGTGGTAAGTGGGCTTATACCGTTTATCAAAAAATATTCAAAGGGAACCCCAAGTTCGTTTTTTTTCTGAGCACAAAAGATCAACGTATGGCAAGTGGATGTGCAGTCTATGTATTTTTTTCCTCTTCCCCGGATACAAAATTTTTATTTTTACGGCCGCCCTTTTTAAGTTTGGGCAATGTTTTTATCCCGTTTTTAATACCTTTTTAAGTAGTGAAGAGGCCACTATCACCACCAATAGTGGTACTCCTTGTCTGCTGCCAATGCAAATAAACACTGTACTAACACTTTTTATGAAAATCTTACATTGCATTTGTCCCTTTAAAAAAATTTTATATTTTTTTTTTTTTTAACAGCCCTCGGTAGCCCCAGTACTCCCGCTATTGTATGATGTGATATTTACATGTATTTTTTAAAACCTAAAGGGAGTATTTTCCCGGAACTGCAAAAAAAAATTTTTTAATTTTGGGTATTTAAATTAACTAATTTATTTTTTAAATAAGAAACACAACAGATTTCTTTTGTATAGATTTTGGTGTGCTAGGGGTTTCCCGTTCCCCTGATCCACTACAGATTCAAAAGGCAGCTCACCCAATTTATGCGTTCAATGCAGTGCACCCGGGCCCCATTTTCCCAAATCCAAAGGAGAAACAATACAGGGAAATATGGGGTATTTTTTTTATCCAACACGAATATAAAGTAAGTTCCATAAAAATTTTAAAAATTTAATCCAAAAATCCCCCTTTAAAAAACATGAAAGCAAACCCTAAATTTTTATACATGCCAACTCTCCCCCTTTTTGGGGGGGGTTGCCCGCTTTTTGGGGTCCCCCCCCCCCCCCCTCCCCGCAGAGTTGGCGAAACCCCGCGCCCCGGGAGGGAGGGGGGGGCCCTTTTAAATTTGGGCCCCGGGGGACAGAGTTTCGCTGGTTGGGCGAAATCTGGGGGGGGGCCGCCGGGGCCCCTCCTACAGGTGGGTGAAGCGGCCGCCCGTGGGGGCCGGGTTCACCCGCCCCGGGGACTGTCCCTGTGCAGGGGGGAGGCAGGAGGTTTGTTTTCCCTCTTCCTTCTCCCCCTGTATGTACAGGCCGGTGTGCGCCGTACATACAGGTCAGGTCGCAGGGGCTGTGAGCGTGGCTGCACCTCACCCCCTGTGACGCTGAGACTACTCAGTCGGCAGCCTCGGACGTGCTACAGGAGCCTGGTGAGGTAAGTGGAATTTTTATTTTATTTTTATTAGCTATAAGGGGGGCTCTAACTGGCAACAAAGGGGGCACTACCTGGCTAACAAATGGGGGCATCACCTGGCTAACAAAGAGGGCACTACCTGGCTAACAAATGGGGGCATCCACTGGCAACAAAGGGGGGCACTACCTGGCTAACAAATGGGGGGCATCACCTGGCAACAAAGGGGGCAATACCTGGCTAACAAAGGGGGCACTACCTTGCAACAAAGGGGGCACTACCTGGCTAACAAATGGGGCCACTACCTGGCTAACAAAGGGGGCACTACCTGGCAACAAAGAAGGCACTACCTGGCTAACAAATAGGGGCATCACCTGGCGACAAAGGGGGCACTACCTGGCTAACAAAGGGGCAACTATCTGGCAACAAAGGGGGCAACTACCTGGCAACAAAGGGGGCACTACCTGGCTAACAAATGGGGGCATAACCTGGCAAACAAAGGGGGCAATACCTGGCTAACAAAGAGGGCACTACCTGGCTAACAAAGAGGGCAACTACCTGGCAACAAAGGGGGCACTACCTGGCAACAAAGGGGGCACTAACTGGCTAACAAATGGGGGCACTACCTGACAACAAAGGGCGGCACTACCTGGCTAACAAAGGGGGACATCTACCTGGCTAACAAAGGGGGGCATCTACCTGGCTACAGAGGGGGCATCTACCTGTCTACAAGGGGGCATCTACTTGGCTACAAGGGGGCATCTACCTGCCTGTAAGGGGCACTACCTGGTTATGGGGAGCTACTACCTGGCTATAAGGGCATCTACCTGGCTTTCTTCCAACGCCGTTATGCAGTTAGGCGGAGTGGGTGTGGCTTTTGAAGGGACGTGGCACACCAACACGATGGGGTGTCCATGCAAATTTTTTGGCGTGGCGCGCTACGCGCGACGCCCTCTTCAATCTCCTGCTTTTCCAACTATGCCGTAGTTGCACAACTAGATCTTATAGAAAAAGGCATGTGACTTTTATGGACTTACGTATATTCGTGCTGGATCACTATACCCCATACTTGCCCTCCCTGCAGACCATTCCTCTAACCACAGTCTCCTGGTATCTCCCTACTGGCTGAACTGGTGATACTTGTGCTTATAGAGCCAGTACCAAAAAGTATGGTAACATCACAAATATCTGTATATCTAGCTATCTACCTATCTATCTATCCTCCTTACCTATACATACCTCCCATCTGTTCTTGATCCAGTGGGATGATCTTGGACATAAGGCATTGTCTCATTATCTTAGGAGGTCTGCTGCATGTCTTATTATGTTGTCCAGCAAGCATGATACTCCCTGGGCATCGGACCTTTTCCTCAGAAGGTGGATCCTGACACTATCATGCTTATCCTGCCCCAACAGTGTTGAAAATAGGCGCAGCTCAAGTGTAGTGTGCATGTGACCAAGGAAAGAAGTCTGAGGCGGAAGTTATTTTTTGGGGGTAGGTATAAGTGGGGGGGTGGTGGTTAGGATGGGGTTAATGATGGGGAGGAGTGCAAAAGCACTTTATTTAAGAGGGAGGAGAGCATCACAGGCTGCCAGTTGTGGACATTGTGCTCTGCTAGTGTGAAGTACCACCTGCTCACCCTATTTTTGAAAGGATGTGGTAGAACAGTCATGGTAGCTAGGTGTTAAAATGGGGGTGGTGGGTCCTTGGAGGTGGTAAGATGGGGAAATTGCAGTTCACAGCAGAAGTGCACACCGGATTGGAATCAGGTTGGAAATCGGGTTCCTGGGTATTCCTACTCAAGAATAGGTTTATTATTTTGGTGCTCTTGGGTTGGTAATAGCGGCCAAGGGAAAAGTGGCAAGGTTTAACCTAATGGTAATAGTACGAATAGGGGAATATTGCTGCTTTTAAGAACCTGGTTATCCCCATTCTAAGAAGGGTTATATAGGATGTATTTGTACATGTTTTATTCAATGAATTTGAATTTTTGCTATGGAAATTTTCCACAATATGGCTGTTATGGCCTTTTCCACAATAAAACGATGTGTGAGTCGTAACTAGAGAGGTATGGTGGGAGGGTTATAGCTGAAGGTCAATCTTCTTATCCGATAGTCATCTTACGTAAATCAGAGCACATGCGTAAGAGGATTTTCTATCACCTCAATACAGATGCCAGAAGTGGTAAGAGAATAGCGATAGATAATAGTGATAAGGTGTCTAGAAGTAGGTAAATCACATCATATGTATCAAATGATGTCATAATTGGTGCAGAGAGATTAAGTTTTAAGCCTAAACTATCTTGTCACCTGAGTTTAACTGTTTGAAAAATTCAAGCCCATACATGTAGCTCCTTCTTAAATACTGAGGTGTCGTTCGCACATTGTGCAGTTGGTGAGTGTATGGCTAAGCGCAGAACTGCACCATTACCCTCAAAAAATGTAATCATAAACTCTTACATAATGTGCTTCTTGTTGTGGTTGTCAATTTTTCAAAGGAAATGTTCCTGGATCTAATTCGATGGGAAACGCCCCTATACACTAATATTGTTGTGAATGTGGCTCAAACCCACAAGGTGATGCTTGATACAATTGAAGAGATATATGGTCTTATCCTTACAGTAGCTCCTTGTGAAAGGTGCATAATTGTATTAATTACTAAAAACATTATAGACCATATAAAAATCAATCATAAAAAAGCACCATCAACATGAGAGGCAGATGAGAAACAGACTAGGTAACAAATTCATACAAACATTTGATGATAGCAAAAAAATTAAAGTAAATATATAAGGAACCGACAAAATCATGTACAATTCATAAATGGACCCATATAGAGTAGCAACACAAAAAGTGCCAGAGTATAATACAAAAATGGAATTATCCTATAACATAATTAAATGTCCAAGTGAGATGTAGTGCATGATTCTAAGGTAAAATTTCATATAGAGGTATATGAGTCATAAAGGTAAGAATAAAGTGCTGGTCCCAAAGGATCTATAAATCACATAAAAAGGGAAATAAATACATTGAGTAGTATAATGAGCCTCCACTGCAGCCGGAATGCTCGATTCTACTTTAGGTAGATTTATTGACTTTCATTTTTTGCTAACATCAAATTAATATTTTTATTTGTTACCTAGCCTGTTGGTCATCTGCCTCATGTTCGTTAGTGGTGCTTTTTTATGACTGAATTTTATATTGTCCATACTGTTTTTAAGAGGGGTGAGGCATCTCATTAGGAAAAAACAACATGTTGGTGTGTAGAGACTTAACACACCTCTCCACTCTACTAACATTTCATTTTTTAAAAAGGTTTATGGAAAAAAAAAACTGGAATTCTTTAGCGCCATCTATTGGATATAGCATACTTCAAGTTATATCTAAATCATTGAGCCTTGCAATATGAAAGGCCAGTCTTGTTCATCTGCATACAGCTGTGTTGGGGTGTTTGCCCCTCAATAGTGCAGATGACTGGCTAGATGTGAGTCATTGAGTGTATACAACTACATTTTGCAATTGGCAAATTTAAACCCTTAAAATCACTGCAAATAATATAAAACCTATTCTAAAATTTAACTTTTATTAAGACTCTATAAAAATATATAACCACATAAAAAGTTATGACCATTGTGGTAAGCAGCAACAACACCAGTGAATAGGGGATGAGGATATAATGCAGAAGATAAGGTCATATATGATATAGTATCTTGCACATATTGGCAATTGAATTCAGGGAAGAAGTTAACTGATACTTGTGCCTTCCTTTAGAGTTGAATAAATGATGCAGGAGACCAAAGCTGCATTTGGTGTAATATATGATGTATGTAGGGGTTAAGTGATACCCATATTTTTTGTGAATATTGACCACGGGTAACAATAGTGTGTTAGTCTTGGAATAGGGGTATGCTAGGTTCTCATTAGGGAAAGCCACCAGAGGTTAGGCCGTCCTTTTTGGGACGATTTCCTGGCCTGTTATAGGGCGTTATAGGGAATTTTGAGTGAAAGGTCATCTGTATAAATTTATGGCTGTGTTTTAATAGCATACCCTATTGCTATTCACTGGTGTTGTTGCTGCTAACCATAATGGTCATAACTTTTTATGTGGTTATATATTTTTTATAGAGTCTT
>JAODAL010068871.1:0-16618 GCA_025379985.1 Phyllomedusa bahiana
ATTGCCCAAAAAGTGGCTCAAGGGGTCAGTTTTTAAATTTTTGGAGGATTTTGCTTGATATGCAGCTTACTACGGGCCCTATTCTAAAAAAGGTTGTTTCTAACAGACATTTGTTCTTCACAATGTCAAGAGTGGCTCAAGGGTGATGGTGCTGTCAGAAACAGGAATAGGTAGGACACTTTTGATGGTCTCAAATTGCAAAATGACTTGTTTTTGCAAGATCTTTAACATAGCTATCAATCCCTTTATGAGGACAACCCATTTAATACAATTAAAAAAGAGAAACAAAGACATGGTGGGATTCCATCCGATTTTAAAATGTGTTTCTAGAATTAAAGTACAAAAAAACTTGCATGTACAAAATAGCTGTTAAAAAATTCCTCTGAATTGTACAAGGGAGGTACAGGAAAACTTGACCAAATGTAGGTTATTCAGAGGACATGGAGTATGGAGCACGGACAGAGAACAAAGTACAGAAACCATTTCCTCCAGCACGTTGAGTAAAATGAGAAAAAGAATGCCAAGATAAAGGGCACCTGGGTGTAACAGGAGCGTTAACCACCAGTATTTCCAAGTGAAGCTCAATTGGTCCACACTCATACGGAGGGGCAAGCGCTACCCAGGTATTGACTGTGTACTGAGGAAGGCTGGAGTTCTCACACTTCCGCTTTATTGACCATCCGGAATTCATATTGACAGTATCACTTTAAGAATTATAGATGATAATAGCTAGTCTTTAAGCTGTAATTTTCCTAGCGCTTGGTAAATGTTTGTGAGAAACAGTATATTGACACATAGGGTTGTTATCAGGGCCTCGTTGTTGTGGGAGCGTTGTACTGAGTAGCCACCTAGCTCTATGCTTGTGTAAACAATTACTACCCAGCGATGTTTAGAGGAAAATCATGGAAACCAATGTGTTCATGGTTCAGGGTCGCTCGGCATCTAGTCATGGGTTTTTTCCAGTGCCAGGTTAACCTCTTAAGAACTGGCCATTCGAAGGAGGGAAGCCTTATACTGGAAAAGTACTGATCTGTCAGCTTGCGTAACACTTGGTTACGCAAGCATTTGTTTCAAGTTAGATATAAGCTGGGAAAGCTTGCTGCGAAGTTAGAAGTAGTTGTACCTGTGGGCCATAGAGGGACGCCTCAACGCCACAGTGTGGATCCCCAGGTGGATCTCTCTATCTTCGCTGGCCCCTTCTCCCAGCTGATGATACAGATAGATGAAGCTGATAAGATGCCTGGTGGAGCTTGGACCTGTATATGGGGACACCCGTGAAAGGTGTTGATCTCAGGATTATCTCTCTATTTTCGCTGGTCCGGGTTACCAGCTGATGCCAATAGATGATGCTTATAAGATGCCTGATGAAGCTTTGACCCATATATAGATGTGGTGTAAGTATTTGTAATCCATATTATGCGTGCCTTGCCTTTATAATCTATATTAAGCAAAAGTATATACAATATCACACTATCTTCTTGTAGTTTTATGTAATCATTGAGTTACTCATATAATAAAGTAAATAAAGCATTCGATGTTGCCTTCTTTAAAGCCGTATCAAACCCACACAAAGAGTTGGCAAAACACCTGACCATCTAAAATAAGATTAAACAATTAAATTCAGACGCCCATAGCCACCGTAGCACTGTGACTTCCACTATCCTATGCTCATAACCTACTGCTCCACAAGACCAGCCCTGGCTGCCCTCATTGCAGCCCCTATGTGGAAGGAAAAGTTGCCAAAATCCTTGGAGTTGGCTCCAGTCAACAAAAGACATCTCTTGAATATGGAAGTAAACTGAAATCTTGTGACAGGTGACCAATCCCTGTGAAAAGCTGAACACCATCAAAATGGCAACTGAGGAAGCTTTAATCAGCTCAACTGGGCAGACTTTCCCAAGTGCTGAATGCAGGTGAACCCATTCCTCCCTCCAAAACTAGTACGTCTTGGATCTATAGATCCTAAACCTGGCAAAATCCAAACCCTGGAGGACATCCTCCACCTGAATGCCACCCATATGTAAACTTAAAGATGGAACCATTTCCCATTAAGTAATGCGACAAAAAGCAAAAGAAAAAAATTTAATTTCATATGCGGAAGGCAAACCAATGGTAACTGACATGTTACTGACTGCAGCAATTCGAATGGTATAAGCCTACGACATTCCATAATTGCCTTTTCCTTTTTCCAACTCCGTGAAACCCACTGAACTAAAACCTGTTTGCTGATATCCTCCCATCCTTGTATTTTAATGTGAAACACCAAACCTGACAATCACCACTGTACAATAGCAACCAGGGATGCCTCTACTCCTTAATTCCAGCAGGTAATCCAATGTTATAATCAGGTGCCCTGTACTATCCACAAACTGCTGAAAACCCACAGAGGCGGCCAGCCACTCTGACTATGCCTTGCTATATGCTGTCCTTGTAGATGTAGCTACAGAGTTCTGCACCACTACTGCAGCCATGGGAGGCAACAACACAGCAGAAGAGGTTTTGTGAGAGACTGCTGAACCAGAAGACTCAGCTGCACCAGATTGTTTTGCTCCCATAAAGTCTGCATCCTGCACTATGGGTAACTGAAGTGCAGAGGAATCTGGAGAGCAGGCCGGGGGCTGGTCTAAACATATTGAGTACTGTGTGCCACCCCAGACCATCAGGGAACTCCAGCAGAAGTAACAGAGCAGAAACCATCACACTGGATGCTCTGCAATAATGGCTGCAGTGCACCCTCACCCTGGCCATTACCTGCTTCTTTAAAGATTCAACCATGATGTTGGTGTCCTTAAAGGGGTTTTATCGTTACAAAGATCATGTCTCAGATTATGGGGACAGTAAAAATAAGCACTTTTGTAATTGGGTTGCATTACCTCTGTCACTTGGTTTAGCAGATATCAGCTTCGCTGTAATCTGTCTTTTATTTCTTGCTGTTGCTGGGTCAAAACGCCCCCGGTCGATTCCTGTGCCCTAGACACGCCCCTGCACTGTGTTGGCTGGCTGACATTTCATTCAGCCTGTTGGGATATGCCCTAGACAGGAACGTCGTGGCCATTGCCCCTGCGCTGTGATTGGCTGCCTGCACCTCTGTGTTTTCCCCCCCCTTTCTAAAACTGTTAAAATCGATAGTGAAACCAGAGTCTGCTGCAGGGGCGTCGCTAGGCTGTTTTATTCGGGGCTCGGGCCCCGAATAAAACACCTTGTGCCCCGAGTCTCCCGGGCTCCAGGCCTCTGCGCTGGGCCTGGAGCACCGACTGGCCCTGCAGTGCATGTGCGTCCGCTGGAACGCACTCAGCATGAGGGCTTCTGCGGAGCAGAGAGCGGCGCCCCCTGCCCCGCGGGGACAGTGTCGGACCCGCAGGTCTGACACCGGAGGGCCGCCGGGTCCTCACAGGCTGAGGACCCGCCGCGGCCCCGTGCGCTCAGCCGGCAGCGTCGCGATGATGTGTTTGTCATCGCGAGCTGCTTCCTCGGGCGCACAGCGCGTCATGGGCCCGTGCGCCCGAGGAGCTGCGGAGGAGCGGGGCTGAAGAGGACGGAGCGCGCTCGCAGGGGGAGTTAAGGTGGTATGAATGTTGTTATTTTTAACGCTTTTTCCTGCCTCAGTGCCCTAAATGCCTTGCCTGTGGCCCCCTACCCCTGTCTGTGCCCCTATAATGCCTGCCTGTGGCCCCCTTTCCCTGCCTGTGGCCCCCTTTATCCCTCCCTGTGGCCCCATATCCCTGCCTGGGGCCCCATCATATCCCTGCCTTTTGTGGGCCCCCATATCCCTTCCTGTGCCCCTATAATGCCTGCCTGGGGCCCCCATATCCTGCCTGTGGCCCCCCCATATCCCTCCCTGTGGTCCCCATATACTGCCTGTGGCCTCCATATCCCTGCCTGTGCACCTATATGCCTGCCTGTGGCCCCCATATACTGCCCGTGGCCCCATATCCCTGCCTGTGGCCCCCATATCCCTGCCTGTGGCCCCCATATCCCTGCCTGTGGCCCCCATAAGCTGCCTGTGCCCCTAAATCCCTGCCTGGGGCCCCATATGCTGCCGGGGGCCCCCATATCCCTGCCTGTGGCCCCCCATATTCTGCCTGTGGCCTCCATATCCTGCCGTGGCCTCCATTTCCCTGCCTGTGCCCCTTCTAATGCTGCTGTGGCCCCCATATACTGCCCGTGGCCCCCCATATGCTGCCTGTCCCCTAAAATGCCTGCCTGTGGCCCCATACCCCTGCCTGGGGCCCCCCATTATCCCTGCCTGTGGCCCCCATATCCCTGCCTGTGGCTCCCATATGCTCCCTTTGTGGCCCCATATCCCTGCCTGGGGCCCCCCAAAATATACGCCTGTGTCCCTATATACCTGCCTGTGGCCCCCATATACTGCCTGTGTTCCCTATATACCTGCCTGTGGCCCCCATATACTGCCTCAGTGCCCTATATACCCTTCTTTGTGGCCCCATTTTACTGCCTCAGTGCCCCTTATATTTGCCTTCCCAAGCCTGTCCCCTATATACTGTCCCCTTTTGTGTGGCCCCTATATACTCCCTGTGGCCCCATTATATCTGCCTGTGGCCCCATATACTGCTTCAGTCCCCCATTATACCTAACTGAGGGGACTCCCTATACCTATAATTAAGGAGTTGCTGGAAATGTGAGGATTCTAAGATATTTGTGTCCAAAATCCTCGGGACGAGTTTTGGCCGGGAGCAATCAGCATGAAGGTTTTGAACGGATGGAGAAGAAAAGGGAAAGTGAACGATGTTGAACAAAAAAGACGTCTCGGTTTGAGTCACTAATTGTAACTGCAGTGTAATACTTATATGTCTGCGAGCCTAATAGTTTCTACCACTATCTGGTCCCTTTATGGCGGTATTAATTGTCTCTAGGGCCTGTGTGCAGTGGTTAGTCACATGTGGGGGTTGCGTTCGGTCAGGGTCTGGCAGGATTATTTGAGCCTTAAGTTGAAATTTAGTTTGGGGTTTTGGGTTTTGTAGGAGGGTTTTAGTTAACAATCACTTGTCTGGGAGATTTGCTCCATGTGTAGGTGGAAAGTTTTGGTGACTGTTTAGGGGTATTGTCATATGAAGGTGAGAAGTTCTGAAAAAATAAAATTTTTCATTGGTGATTTTTATGTACAGTGACTGCTGAGGAGATGGAGGGATCTGTGTGGGATGTGCAGAAAAATTTGTGACAGGAACAGAAGGTTTTTCTCTGTTAAAAAAACATCCCCCAGTTTCACAATTGAGGCGCGAAAAAATGTCGTGTGAACCCAGCCCTACCCAGAAAAACACAAAGGGCCCGAGCCCCGGATGTTTTAGGACCCTAGCAACGCCCCTGGTCTGCTGGCTCAATGTACATCTCCGCTCTATGGTGATGATCTGGGCAATTACTGGCTGTTTAAAGGGCTTTTGCCAAGAGGTTGATTCACCTCCTCACAGGTTCAGTTTGAACTTTGAAAAGAAGGCGTTCTGTTCCTCAGATCGAATGCAAGCCCCGCCTCATTACGACGCCATCGTCTGTATTGTATAACATAAGGATTCAACACTGTGTCTGTATGAACTGCTTTGTATAGTACAGTGAATAGGTGATCAGCTTGGCAAGCCCGAGGTTGGGAGTTCAAGTCCCCATCGTTTTTTTTTTTTCTTTTATAAATTGTACATATATGTAAATATATGAAAATATATGTGTAGACATCTATAATTTTATATTTATACACAAACAAAGCTCCCCTATATAGTGTCCCATCCTTACAGTCACACCAAGCACTTCCAACATATGTGATACAATGCATATACTCTCAAGGATGAGACATGATAGGGGAGCTATGTATGTTGTATATATATCATTATAGAGATTTGGACATATATTATTTTAGGGCTCTCTACATATGTGTAGAATTTAGGGGGGGAAAATACACCCTGTGAGGGGACTAGAATTCCAAACCCCTTCTTTGTTAAAATCAACACTCTACCGTTACACCCTAGCCCAAGTCAGTTACAGGTTAGCAGGTTCTTCTCTGAAAACTGATTTGCTTCTCCCCCCCCCCACTGTTTTCACTCATTCAAATGGGCAGCAAGCAGAGATCTTTACTTTAAGCTGGACATTTGGCCTTGTAGTTGAGTAAAAGGTCTCTGCCTGTTGTCAGTACAATTTGATTGAATACCACTAGAAAAGAAGTTAAAGCTGCTGGGTTTCAGTGTGTAAACTAAGAGATATAAACATATAATAGGTGCTTGCTGCAGGGTTGTGGAGCCTCAAGGCTGCAGACTAAGCATGCAGGAGGCTACAGAGCTGTTATATCCAGACAACCCTCTGCATCCCCTGCTTCAAACAAAATTATGATGTCACAGTTCTTCAGTGAGGAGAGACACGCCTCATGGGAGGGGAGACGCCTGCTGAGAGGAAGAACACGCCCCTGGATTTCAAACTCAATCTGAGAAAATTAGCAGAACAGCACGAGCAGCTCGAACGATAAATCCCCTTTAATTCTTTGAGCTGCCTGAGCTATGCAAATTGTGAGCTCCAGAGACAGAAAGGTCTTTCCTTACTCTGCCGGCCCCTTAAATACCCCACATTGCATATGACCTTAACCTCCAAACCCCTTAAATGCAGGAGGGGAAGAACTAACTTCTTAACATTACATTCACCTCACTGTCCCCTCACAGTCAATAATAGCCCCCCTTTACTGTGCAGATCCTGCTATGACCTCGAATCAGGGGGCTAGGTTTCACCACTAAGCCATTACCCTTGTGGATGTTGCCATTGCCATGCATTGATTTCCATGCACTACTACACCTAATACTGTAGGGACCCACTTAACAGAGGTCATCATCAAGTGGCAAGTGGACTTATGCACTTTGATCAGGTTGTAACTAAGAAATTTAACTTGATTTCTGTAAATTTTTGGATTTTTGAATTTGTGGATTTTGCTGAAGATTTAGCCCTGTTACATTGAAAATGGTGTAATCATAGTGAAAATCCATGCAAATTTCAAAACCAAATGAGAATGCTGTGGGTTTAAAAATTATTTGTCTGGTACTTTAATGCACTGTGGATTTTACCTGCACAAATCTGGATCATTTCTGGTGCCTAAGTTTAGTCTGCAACTAAGGAAAGAGAAATAAGTAATTCAAACTGGTGTATATATTGTGTCAGAGTTAATTGCAGGGTAACATATGGTTTGTAAATAAGGATGTAGCAAAGGTACATTCAGCATAATTATGTATATGTATATCACAGGAAGGTGACATGATGGTGATTCTATCGGCACAAAAGAGGGACCTGTGCAATAAGCAGCTGTGATTAACAGATGCTCTACTATACTAATGTGGAAGGGTAACATCACATGTTTTTTTCCTAACGCAGCATGATCAGTACTGTTTGTGGTGCAAACTTAGGAATAAGGATCCCTTTAGCTTGTCCCTTTCAAATCCAGAAAAATGTTAACTGATGCTGAATGGATAGTTGAGAAAACCTTGAGCCTCATCAAAGCCTCAGACATGTCTAGTCATATTTTAGGTATGCCGTAACACATGCCTTTGCCATTTACTTGCACAGGAGGTCATTTAGTGTTGGAGAGATATATGACAGCACATTATAGTAAAAAAAAAAGTTAAAAGATAAGTCCAAAAATATTGAAAAGAATCATAGAGCAACTTAAAAAAATTCAAAAACACATTTAACAAAAATAATTTCATTTTATTTCTTCAAAATCACAAAAACATAGAAAACATATAAGTACTATACATCACAAACAATGTTACTTATGAATAGGTGGCTGGAGTGCTGTTAGAAGTAAGCGCTGACCAGTGTGTACTTCTAACAGCGGGCGTATAGCCCCGCGCACAGCTAGGTGCCTCTGTACGCTGTGTGAACCTAACACAGCAGTTTTAGAGTTTAGTATTGAAAGTTACAGCGGTTAATGTTATGGAAATAAAATAAAAAAGGACATATATTGTATAAAATGTGCAGAAACAGCCAAAGAAATAAATATAAAAATGAAACTTTGCGTGGTAAAGTTATTTGTCTGATCCCCAGGACATGAGCAGAAAGTCTGCCAAAAGGTAGGACTAGATGTTGCTACATAGGGTCATAAAGAGCAAGTGAGACCTTGGAACCAAAGACAGGACCAGACAAGGCACAGGAAATACATGCATATCTCAGAGCTGGAGAACCCTGGAAAAGAAGATGAATATTGAGCCAATCATTCACATGAGCCACTTTTGAGAAATAGAATGCCCTTTCACAGAAGCCTACTCTCCCGGGGAGACATACATTGAACAAGGAATAAGGTCAACAGTACATGGTGGTAAAACAGAAAGCCAAAGAGCTGATCAAGGTGGTTGACGAGATGGTTTATTGATGTGCAGAATAGACTCTTGACAAACAGCCTGAATGAAATAGGTAAAAGTAAAGGGTACTCACAAGACAAAACACAGGAGTAACTCAAAAATAGAGACAAACATAAATAGGCCCCTAGGATCAAGTGACATCCTGTCGGCTGCAGAGAAGTGAGAACAGCACAACTCATGACCAGGTAGAAAGAGAAATATCATGGTTCTGTTCACTAAACAAGAAGAAAAGCTTAAAAACATATTTTATCACAGAGATACTGTATATCATATTCCACAGATAGACTTCAAAAAGGCAACCGGATTTTAAGGGTATCACATGAGCTGGGCTATTTGTATTGCAAACAGTTCGAGGTTATTTGTATTAGAAAGGATAGGTCTGGGGCAGTGTTTACTCCTAAAAAAGTTTGGAAGACAGATCAAAGAGAGGATGTGGGTGCAAGGGTGTGGTGGATTTGAGGGACCACCACAAGCGATGATAGTTAAGCCACGCCAGGGAGAGGAGTCTAAGTAGCCCCCGGTATTCATCAGAGCCCGCCGCAAAGCGGGATGCACTTGCTGCGGCGTAGGCTACCAGGTCGTCCCCCTGAAGTGACTTGCTTGTGATGGCGGCCGGGAGAGTGCGTGGTACAGAATCGTAATCCAGAGACGTAGTCAGGGACAGGCAGGAGGTCAGGACGGGCGGCAGAGGTTCGTGGTCAGAGACGGGCAGGCGGTCAGGACAGGCGGCAAACAGGCAAGGTCAGGAGACGGAACGGAACGGACTGGTACACGGGTAATCAATACGAAACTCCAACACTCCAAAACACACGAAATGCACACCAATAATCTGGCAGAGAGTGCAGGGGGTGTATACCATATATAGGACTAGCGACCAGCAATTGACAAATAACCGTCGAGCTGGCCCTTTAAATTCAGACCAGCCGTCGTGCGCGTGCCCTTAGCAGCGGGTACGCGCGCAGCAGCGGGGACAGACAGTAGCAGAGAGCACAGGAGCGTGGAAGGGTAAGTGTACTGGCGCCGGAGCCCGGGCAGCATGGGGATAGTCACGGGCGGCTGCGGCACCCGCGCCGGACCCCATGCGGGCGGGAGGGCGGCCGCGGGGGGCGACGGCACCCGCGCCAGCCCCCATGGCAGTGGGTGTTTATAATTAAAGTATCTATTTACATTTTCTCTATGTAAATACATTAAAAAAACTCTATTCCCAAAGTCTAGCTTTATTGAAATCCCCACACTGATTTTGACCTATTCCTAGATATGCTTTCTACTAACTGTAAGAACTGTAAAAGAAAATAAAAAGTGGCAAACTGAGTTTTCTTATGATAAAAAAGTAGGTAAATATAATATTATTTTTATTATTTTAAGGACTTTCCCAATAAAAAAAAATTCAAAATCTTAATGGCTATGAAACCTTCAATATAAAATGAAAACGTTATTGTTAATAGAATAAAAAACAAAAAATTAGTCCTCAAAGGGGTATATCAATTTCATTGATTATCTTTAAACATGTAACAGGCAAAAGTTAATGAAGTTTAATGAAGATTATATAATTTATAGAATGTATAGCTGTCTTGATTTTGCTTACCTTCATAACTAGAGCAGTTCTTATCTCCTGCTTCCGTAAACTATCGATGACCTCTTTTTGCTTTAACAAGCTCTAGAATCCTGGTTTAGATGGTAACATCACATCACACCATTACAGGAGCTTGTTTATTTTACTTACTGACACTTTAACATTTAAGAGCTCTGTTGCCTGTTTAAACCAATCCATCTCTAATGTCCTTTGAACAGGTTCAGCTAGAAATAGCAAGAACTGACATGCTAAGCACTGCTGTAGAACTACCCACAGCCGGTAAAGGAAGTGCAGGCCTGAATCTGTCTGTGGATCTGTGAAACAGTATGTTGAGACAACTCTTTTAAAGTCAAATATGGCATGTTCCTGAAGAGGTTTATGTAGTTTAGAATACATCCTGCTGTAATTTTATTTCTAATTGTATACTTTGGATCTGGGATCAAGGTATGGAACACCAGCACTTATGTTTTGTACTTGAACCAAGTGTTACTTTCCTCTTCCATAACTATTGATCTATGAGTTGGCATTGGAGCAATAAGGATAATACTGATAAATCTATAACTTATATATTGCACATATATTTTCTTAAAACAATTCTGACCAAAGCAGGATCTACAAAGGATTTTTTGAGACATACCATCATCATAAAGTTAAATATAATTATGAAGTGGAACCCAAATGTGTCATCGCATAGGAATTACGTCTTTCTAGTCTGGATGAATACAACATGTCTGGCCAAATGCCAAAAGGTATGCACCCTCATGTACAACTGATCATGCATACACATATTGTAGAAAACCTTTTCATATACAGCAGTTAAAATAAATATATACAGCGTCAAGCAATAGGATAACAATGTTTTGAACTTTTGACTTTCAGGCTCCATATCTCACCATCACTACAACTACCATCATTTTGTAGACAATCATCTTGGCTATCGCATATATCAATTTGACTTACAACTATTTAGCATATGCAGATTATTGTCACATTGGAACCTTAAGTAGTTAAGAAATTATTCTGTAACCAATGCCATCAGAATGTTTTGCAACAATAAAGTTGTGCAGGATTTGTGACAGCTCACTGGTTTTACCCATCATGAGATGTTTCTTGTTTCACCTTGGTAATGAGAAAACTTTTTATAGGTCATCAGTTGATTCAGCTGAAATTGCTTTCTAATTACTTTTAGATTTTAACTGGAGTCATGACTTTCCATGACTTATCCTTACCTCTCTTTCAAGTGTTCAATAATTTTTCCCTGTGTCATTTCTTATTATGCACATGACTTCTTTTATGGACATCTATGGTTTGATTTCTTTGCCCGTGTGGATTAGATGGGATGTAACCAACATCTGGTGAGAATTTCATGTCAATAGCACTTTTAGAAATATATTTACTTACAAAATTGGTTACATGTTCAATACTTATTTCACCCACAGTATGCGCATAACATTATCTTAAAGGGATTTTGCCACAAATTAAAATGGATGTGGGAAGTTTGTAAATTAAATAATAAACATTTTCCTCATTCATCATTATTAAAAATTCTGGACCGTTTTTGTCTTAGCTGTTCCTTTAGTGATCCATTGTTTACAGCTTGTCTCCAGGGGATACGACTAGGGCTGAGAGCTTCTCAGTCCTGGTCGCACATGCTCAGACATCACCTCTCCTCTCAGGCAGCTACTGAGTGTTCAAACCCTGGGTGCTGTCATTCTACTCCCGTCCTCTGTACTCCTTAGTAATTAGTCAAATAGTGCAAATAAACAAGAAACCTCAATCAGGTATGTGCATAGATAAAGAGAAATAAAATCCACAGATTTGGTTCCTGCAGGCAAAAGTTTGACCTCTGAGCTACAATGTAGCTACTTATAGTTCTACACATAAACAGACTTTTCTTTAACTAAAGATAGGAAAGGCATGGTGAAGTCATCCTGTTGGGTCACATGGTATGCAATTCAAACAAATTACACACTCCCCCTTCTGAGCACACAGAGCTGGAGATCTGGATGCAGGAGGTATGTAATGAGATCATGGCAAAACCCCTTTAAGATGTCTTTGAAAGGACTTACATGATACTTGCATTAAGGTATTTGAAATACGGGACTTTGTTACAATCATGATTATGATCAGAAGATTGTCCTAGATATATAGAGAAGCAATTTTGCTGCATCAAACTTTTTAGAAACTACAGTGACTTTCAGTATTTATGCAAGTCTACACGAAGAAGTGGTTGTAAACAGAATAGATAACAGAAAAACAAATGGTAAATGTTTCTCGTGTTAAATCCTGTACAACCATAAAGAAAGAGTTTGCTGTTCTCCCTAGTGTATAAGTAAACTAGTTTTAGTTAAAACGAGATATTTTACAATTTTTTAAATGGTTAAAATTTAAAGTGTGGTTAGATACACAAAATTGTCTAATCTGATGTTGTTAATTGTTAACATCTTGTTGACTTTTCTCCTTAGTTATAATTAAATCATTTTAGGTCATTCTTACAATAAAAACCTGCTGATAAAGTGGAAATGGCCCTGGTAAAGAACAGTATGTTGCCTAAGCACACATACAGCTGAGTATGAATACTCAACAGTAATTCCAAAAGGGATATTATTGATATTTAATACAAAGCTCTCTTAATTAATGGATTTTGAGGTCAAGTTAATAAAAATCTCAGGGAATATTACGTTACACATCCAATGACCCCTATTTCATACTTATTCCTGAAAATTCATAAATATTTAAAGGGAATCTGTTGCCAATTTTTATTTTACTCATTAAAACAAGACACTGATACATATTCTTTTTTTCTTAGCCGTTTTTTATTTTCTGATTGTAGATTTCTCAATTTGGTCATCTATGTATGATTGTGGGGACAGCATTCTTGCCTGCACTGGTTTAACAGCATTTAGAGAGTTGCTGTACAGCAGCTTCATGCACATAGGAGCCTGTGAACTGGTTTAGTCCCATTGATTTCTATAGGAGAGTTTTCTAGGTCTGCTCTGTGACCTGGGAAAGAGGGGGTGAGGGCGAACTTTACTACAGTATCTCCTATTGTGACTGGTGGATCCTGTGTTATCTATCCACATTGGTGTCACCTTTCAGTGTAATCATGATTGTGCTGATAGTAAGCAGACTACGGAAAATCTTTACAGAACAGGAAGTTTCAGACTATTTTTAGGCCTAGTGGCCAAAGTGAGAACTGTAGGACTTAAGAATCAAAAAAAAACTTGAAAGTGACATGGAAAATAAAAAAAATAACCAAATATTCTTAAAACAATGTGTTTAACATAAAAACATGAATTAAACAATAAGTCATTTTTTGATGACACATTGCCTTTAACTATTCGTTTTGGCCAGCTGAATGTGTTTGGCGGGGATTCCGTTATTATCAATATTTTCATTTTTGTCTATAAAGTAATTTAGACAGTATGCAGTTAAAGCTAATCCATATGTCAGTGACACAACATATGTTTTTTAAATAAAACTACAAGTTGTATTAATCACTTATACAATCAGTTTAGCTTAAGTTGATATTGTCATTTTATACATATTTATTGACCAAGATGTCTGTGTTCAAACTGAAGACATTTTGCATCAATCTGAATTTTCAAGTAAAAGTAATCAAATGTAGCTTACTTTATTGTGCATGATATTGCCTTATAATTATTTTCTATTTGAGGACACCTTCTTTATGCAGATATGGGGAACAGCATTTGGCTAAATTGTGGTGCCTACCTAAGCTAATATTTACATGGCCGAGATAGAGGTGATGTTAATCTCTCTGTTCCACAATTTACATTATGTTCTGAGGTGATGGTGATATATGAATGACATCTTCCTCATCTGGACAGATAATGAAATAAAGAATGCATGAATTTAATAATTTTCTCAGCTATATTGATTCCAATATATCCAATTTCTCCTAGTAGATTTCAGTGATATACACTTCTAGATAGTAAGGCTGGATATCTATTCTTTCTTGTCTAATTGTCTCTGTGCTTCTCTAATAATTATCTACATACAAAACTGTGTACAGTGGTCCCTCAACATATGATATTAATTTATTCCGAAATGACCATTGTATGTTGATACCATAATGCCATGGAAAATTGGTAATTGGTTACAAAAGCCCCAAAATATCACCCAACATAACAACAAATGAAGACTTAAGAAAGTTTAATAGATAAATAATATTAATAAAGCAAGTAATCATATATAACAGTCAGAAAGAGCTTCTGAAAGCTAGATCATATACTTTGTAGACAGGGTAACAAAAAGGTGGGCAGGGCAAGCAACAGGTGAGCTGGGAAAATGTGCGCTCATGAATTAAATGGACTCATCTCTGGCAGAGCAGGCTGCAAACTGCCACATTTGAGTACCATATGTTCTGAAACTTCTGTATTTTGCATAATAAGGAACACACAGCGTAAGACAGCATGTCTGTCTTTAGCTTATGTTGTCCTCAGCAAAGGCAGCATAACTTATGTGGCAAGTTCCCTCTAAAATATTAGCAAAAATGGGATTGGTGAATTAGTTTAAATAGTATTAGAGCCTTATTTGGAAGAAAATACAATTAAGGCATGTTTTAATTAGATGTGTATGTTTTCTTATAGATGTGTCCATCAGGAAAAAAACACTGAAAACAGCATGTCTGTCACTAGCTGGTGCTGCCCTCAGCAAGGGCAACATAAGCTAAGCGCTAAATTGCCTTTAAAGGGCTTGTCCCATCTCAAAGTTTCATAGGATGCATGAATGAAATAAAGCTGCTTTGCTCAGTCACTTCCTGGTCAAGCTGTCTGTAATGTATATGAGCTCCATGTATTCAGACCTCTGCTAATTAGATAAATATCATGCTGTCAGGACCAGGGAAGCTTCTGAGGTAAACAGCAGTAATGGCTTTTGTCTGAAAGAACAGATAACAAACAAGCTCTCACTGTCTGGAGTTCTGTGCTGCCACAACCTGGGTGATGACATTTCTCCATGCTATCAGATAGAACAAACAGCAGGAGAGGAGAAGTACACAGGTCGGTCACTTGGGGAACCAGAAGGTGATAAAATCCCTCGTAGCTCCTTAACAAAAAAAAAATGAACAACGCAATATATTTGGAAAACATTTTTATTTAGTGTTCCCAATATGTTGAAAGCTAATCTTTGTAGCGAGATAACCCCTTTAATGCTTGAAGAGCATACTGAGACATGTCAAAAGTCTATTAAAAAAAGTATGTTTTTATACAGAAGTAGGAGAAAAAGAAGTGAACACCTTGTCTGGTTTTGATGATCAAACAGCTCTGGCCTTTGACAATTCATGTGCATATTCTATGAACAATCTTGTGTGGGAGGATCTAATCTTTTGAAATCCAAGACCTCTTTCTGAAAGTGCTTTTTAGATATGAATGCTGTAAATTTTGTTGTCTAATATGCTAGGAATCACCAAGATACAAGGACATAAAAATATTTTTTTTCGAATGTTATTGTTTGATGGAGATAAAACAAACAAATACACACATGTGTAATGAAACTCGAAAACTCCAACAATAACTTTATGAGAAATAAGGTCATGGTCAAATTTGGTGTAGCCAACTCCAATGCGTTTTCATTCTCTCTACACTAGCTGCAAAATTGTCCATCAAAGCTTTTTATCTTTTATTCTGTTATTTGGATTGTATCCCCCGGTTTATGAAAATTTCAACTAAAAAGAAAGAGCTATTGTTTTACGCTTAATATTATTATAATTGGATTTTTATTTATGATTTACATAAAATATTTAAAAAGAAAAATTTCCCAAAACAAAAAACTAAAAATTCCCGCTTATACCTTTTCCCCAAATTTCATTAAGCTATTTTTTTCCCCTTTTTCGGGCTGCTTTTTCTTAGGTTTCACAGTACTGTTGGCACCATCATTTAGACATTCAATGGACTGGAAACTGAGACTACAGTAATTATTGGCAAAAAGCCTGGCATTTTGTTTATATTTTTAAGTGTGGGTGATGATTTGTTGAATGCTTTAATAAATATGTTTCCCCTAAGGCAGAACAGACACACGCTTGTTTTTTTTCCCCCCCCCCTTTCCTCGTGGTTTCTCGGTGAACAAAATATAATACAAAACAAATTAGAAATTTAAACCAAAATTAATTTTTTTTTGGAGCTAAATATGAAATGAGAGTTTGTGCATTTTCATATACACAGTGTCTATTCAACAAATCTGTGGAAAAAAATGGGACAGAGATGCAGCAGATTTTTGTCCATGAGAAAACCACTGGAAAATCCACATTGACAAAGCCAAACAAAATGGATTTTGTGTGCATTTCTTATGAATTTGCTGCTGTGGGTTTTGCAGCAGAATATGTAAAGGTTTAAACAAAAAAAAAAATCAATTAGGAACATTTATAAACTAAAAAATAGTCCAAACTTGACTCATTCAGTCACAATGGCTCATTCTGTTTGATCATTTTAGCACATCTTTAGGCCAATCTATCTTGTTATGCCAATTAGTAGTTGCCTTACTTTGCAGCAAAATTTTACATCAGAATTTTGGCACACATTGTAAGTTTTTAAGCCATGTCCATTTTAATCTAAATAACACCCCTTTGTAAGATGAGGAATAAAAGTCTTTAAAATAACTCAAGAATGTTTATATAACTAGCTGTTCTATAAATATGACAAATTTTGGCTCACTTTTTTCTAAATTTCAGGCTTTTCCGATAGTGGGG
>JAODAL010068872.1:0-16618 GCA_025379985.1 Phyllomedusa bahiana
TATATTTAAAAAGCCTGCATGGGGTGTAGTGTGTGTGTGTGTGTGTATGTATATACAGCCTGCATGGGGTGTAGTGTGTGTGTATGTATACAGCCTGCATGGGGTGTAGTGTGTGTGTATGTATACAGCCTGCATGGGGTGTTGTGGGTTGTGTTGTATGTATAACAGCCTGCAAAGGGGTTGTAGTGTTGTTGTTGTATTGTTATATCAGCCTGCATGGGGTTTTAGTGTGTGTGTGTATTGATAACAGCCTGCATGGGGTGTTAGTGTTTGGGGGTGTTGTATGGGTATAGCAGCCTGCATGGGGTGTAGGGTGGTGGTGTTTATAATATAAAGATATATTATTATGATATGTGTGATTTATTTTTATATATATGATAATAATATTTTTTTATTAAAACAGCCTGCGGGGGTGTGTGTGTATAGTGTGGGTGGTGTGTGGTGTGTAATGTATACCCGCCTGCATGGGGTCTTGTGTGTGTGTGTGTGTATGTATACAGCCTGCATGGGGTGTTGTGTGTGTGTGTATACAGCCTGCATGGGGTGTAGTGTGTGTGTGTATGTATACAGCCTGCATGGGGTGTAGTGTGTGTGTGTGTATACAGCCTGCATGGGTGGATGGGGTGTGGTGTGTTGTTGTGTTGTGTGTTTATTATACAGCCTGCATGGGGTGTAGTGTGTGTGTGTATACAGCCTGCATGGGGTGTAGGGTGTGTGTGTATGTATACAGCCTGCATGGGGTGTAGTGTGTATGTATACAGCCTGCATGGAGTGTGTGTGTGTGTGTATACAGCCTGCATGGGGTGTAGTGTGTGTATATATATATACAGCCTGCATGGGGTGTAGTGTGTGTATATATATATACACAATGGGTGTAGTGTGTGGTATTTTATACAGCCTGCATGTGTTGTAGTGTGTGTGTTAAGTGGTGTTTTGTGTTATTACAGCGTGCATGGGGTGTGTGTGTGTGTTTATACAGCCTGCATGGGTGTATGTGTGTGTATGTTATAACAGCCTGCAATGGGGTTTTAATTTCGTGTATTTGTATATTATATATACAGCCTCATGGGTTTTAGTGTGTGTATGTATTTATTAAAATATTTTACAGCCTGCATGGGGTGTAGTGTGTGTTTGTATACAGCCTGCATGGGGGTGTAGTGTGTGTGTGATGTTAAATGTGGGGTGTAGTGTGTATTATTATACAGCCTGTATGGGTTAGGTTGTGTATGTTAACACTGCATGGGTTATGTTGGGGTGTATGTATAACGCTGCATGGGGTTGTAGTGTGTGTGTGTATGTAAAGCCTGCATGGGGTGTAGTGTGTGTGTATATACACCTGATGGGTGTGTGTGTGGTATGTATACACCTGCATGGGATGTAATGTTTGGGGGTATATATACAGCCTGCATGGGGTGTAGTGTGTGTGTGTATGTATACAGCCTGCATGGGGTGTAGTGTGTGTATATATACAGCCTGCATGGGGTGTAGTGTGTGTATATATATATACAGCCTGCATGGGGTGTAGTGTGTGTATGTGTGTATATATATATACAGCCTGCATGGGGTGTAGTGTGTGTGTGTATACAGCCTGCATGGGGTGTAGTGTGTGTGTGTGTATACAGCCTGCATGGGGTGTAGTGTGTGTGTGTGTGTGTGTATGTATACAGCCTGCATGGGGTGTAGTGTGTGTGTGTGTGTGTGTGTATGTATACAGCCTGCATGGGGTGTAGTGTGTGTGTGTGTATATATATACAGCCTGCATGGGGTGTAGTCGGTGATGTAGTTTAGATGTTATAAGCCAGCCTGCATGGGGTGGCAAGTGTTGGTGGTGGGGGAGGGTATATGGGGAGAAGATACAGCCTGCATGGGGTGTGCAGTGGTGGTTGTGTGGTATGTGTATAGCAGCCCTGCATGGGTGTAAGTGTGGTGTGTACTACCTGCATGGAGTGGAGTGTAGTGTGTGTGTACAGCCTGCATGGAGTGTAGTGTGTGTGTGTATGTATACAGCCTGCATGGGGTGTAGTGTGTGTGTGTATGTATACAGCCTGCATGGGGTGTAGTGTGTGTGTGTGTATGTATACAGCCTGCATGGGGTGTAGTGTGTGTGTGTGTATGTATACAGCCTGCATGGGGTGTAGTGTGTGTGTGTATGTATACAGCCTGCATGGGGTGTAGTGTGTGTGTGTATGTATACAGCCTGCATGGGGTGTAGTGTGTGTGTGTATGTATACAGCCTGCATGGGGTGTGTGGTGTGTGTGTGCAGGTACTACAGCCTGCTTGGTGTATGTAGTGTGTGTGTCATGTATAGGGGGAGGACCGGGGCAGCCTGCATGGGGTGTAGTTTGTTTATGTATCCAGCCTGCTTGGGGTGTAGTTTGTGTTTGTATACAGCCTGCATGGGTTGTAGTGTGTGTGTGTGTATGTATACAGCCTGCATGGGGTGTAGTGTGTGTGTGTGTATGTATACAGCCTGCATGGGGTGTAGTGTGTGTGTGTGTATGTATACAGCCTGCATGGGGTGTAGTGTGTGTATGTATACAGCCTGCATGGGGTGTAGTGTGTGTGTATGTATACAGCCTGCATGGGGTGTAGTGTGTGTGTATGTATACAGCCTGCATGGGGTGTAGTGTGTGTGTATGTATACAGCCTGCATGGGGTGTAGTGTGTGTGTGTATGTATACAGCCTGCATGGGGTGTAGTGTGTGTGTGTGTATGTATACAGCCTGCATGGGGTGTAGTGTGTGTGTGTATGTATGAACAGCCCTTCAAGGGTGTAGTGTGTGTGTGTGTGTATGTATACAGTCTGCATGGGGTGGTAGTGTGTGTGAAGTGTGTATGTATACAGCCTCATAGGGGTGTAAGTGTGGTGTGTGTGTGTGTAGTGGGTGTGTGTATGTATACAGCCTGCATGGGGTGTAGTGTGTGTATGTATACAGCCTGCATGGGGTGTAGTTTGTGTATGTATACAGCCTGCATGGGGTGTAGTTTGTGTATGTATACAGCCTGCATGGGGTGTAGTGTGTGTGTGTGTGTATGTATACAGCCTGCATGGGGTGTAGTGTGTGTGTGTGTGTGTATGTAATACATCCTGCAATGGGGTGGTAGTGGTTGTGTGCATTATATACAGCCCAGCATGGTGTAGTGTGTTTGTGTGTCTGTACACAGCCTGCAATGGGTTGGAGTGAGTGTGTGTGTGTATGAAAACAAGCCTGGATGGGGGGGTGTATTGTGTGTGTGTGTATGTATATCAGCCTGCATGGTGGTGTAGTGAGTGTAATTATACACCGCATGGTGGGTTTGTGTGTGTGTGTGTTTGTGTACAGCCTGCATGGAGTGTAGTGTGTGTGTGTATGTATACAGCCTGCATGGGGTGTAGTGTGTGTGTGTGTATGTATACAGCCTGCATGGGGTCTAGTGTGTGTGTATACAGCCTGCATGGGGTGTGTGTGTATGTATACAGCCTGCATGGGGTGTAGTGTGTGTGTATGTATACAGCCTGCATGGGGTGTAGTGTGTGTGTATGTATACAGCCTGCATGGGGTGTAGTGTGTGTGTGTGTGTATACAGCCTGCATGGGGTGTAGTGTGTGTGTATATACAGCCTGCATGGGGTGTAGTGTGTGTGTATATACAGCCTGCATGGGGTGTAGTGTGTGTGTGTATGTACAGCTTGCGTGGGGTGTAGTGTGTGTGTATATACAGCCTGCATGGGGTGTAGTGTGTGTGTATGTACAGCTTGCGTGGGGTGTAGTGCAGGCACATTATCCAGCGCCGGCGGCTGCACCATCAGGCTAGATCTCCTGTTACTTACTCCGGGCCACATCACGGTAACGGCGCACATTTGTTGATGCAATGAGTGTGGTGTTGTGGAGGGGCTGCTGCGCTTTGTGCATAGTGTAAGCAGCGAGTACAAAACATGTATGTCATTTATAGTCACAGCAGCACAGAGTATGTTAGGAAAGGGGGCTGGCTGTGGGAGAGGTGTCAAACAGTGATCTTTCTGGAAAGAGCAGGGGGGGGGGGAGGTCCGCCACACACAGAGCATGTCAGGCAATCTTGGAATGAGGCACACAGCCGGCTGCCATGTTGTGCTGCCCCCTTGTGGACTCTTCAGCAGGACCGTGCTTGCTGGGGTTGGCATCTTTTGAGCTGTATTCGACTCTTGATGCCCCCGGCCCGTAAGAGTGAGCGCGCGACGAGTGCGAGATCATTCGCGCTGCTCTGACCCCAACAGACCATGCAGCCCACGAAGGGGGGGGGGGGGGGGAAAGGTGACAGAAAGAGGACTTGGAGGCTGTAGCCCCAAAGGAGGACACCCCGTGACATTGGTGAGCACCCCCTCCGGTGCAGCTCCTGGCATCGACATTGATCTGAACCGGTTTCAAGGTCACCAAAGGATAAGGGCTTCACTCACTGGTTTATGATGGGAAGCCGGGCAGCAGCCGTTCCCAGGGTGTAGCGCTGGCATGGCGTGCTCTTATCTAGGGCGAGGGGGTAGAGGTGACCCCTGACTGAGGTGCCCCACAGAGGAGCGGCGTCGCCCCTACACCGAGGTCCCCTACAGAGGAGCGGCTTCATCCCCACACCGAGGTCCCCTACAGAGGAGCGGCATCATCCCCACACCGAGGTCTCCTATAGAGGAGCGGCATCATCCCCACACCGAGGTCCTCCTACAGAGGAGCAGCATCGCCCCCACACCGAGGTCCCCTATAGAGGAGCGGCGTCGCCCCCACACCGAGGTCCCCTATAGTGGAGCGGCGTCGCCTCCCTCACAACCGAGCTCCCCTATATAGTAGAAGCGGCAACTCGCCCCCACACACGAGGTCCCCTACATAGGGCGGCGTCAACACCGGGGGGGGCCCCCACTCCAGTTTGTTGGTTATGGGAGTGGGGGGGGATAAGCGCCCGGAGCGCAGAGAGCGGCGTCGCGCGCGCGCGAGGAACAGCAGGGGGACCGGGGATGTATGTCCTCGTAGCAGGAGGGAGCGGCGGGGTCGCCGCAACACCACCACAGAGGTCCCCTACAGAGGAGCGGCGTCGCCCCCACACACCGAGGTCCCCTACAGAGGAGCGGCGTCGCCCCCCCACACCGAGGTCCCCTACAGAGGAGCGGCGTCGCCCCCACGCTCAAGAGTCACAGGCGGATTTTGCTCTTTTATTCATTTTCTAGGTTAACAGCATTATATGAAAATCACAGCCGTTCATTAAAAAGGTCAGTCTGATAGTTCTTCTCTGAAAAGTGTCTGTGCATTGCATAGGTGGAGATGTGCCTTCATAGAAGACAACGAAGGAACCACTGGAATTATTTACAGCTCAGTCCACCCGCCATGTATACATCATACAGTAGAGATAGATATGTATGTACAAGCGCTGGCCACCGGGGGCGCTCCTGCATGCTGCTCCGGGATGGATCTGTACACTGGACGGCCCCCGCGTCTTTAGTGCAATTTCCTCCTTATTAGATGAGTGGCGAGTGCTCACACCTTGTGGCTCTGCTGTGTCCAGGCTCTGCTACATCGCCTGTATGGGAACATCCATGTGGAGCAGGCCGCCCAGTCAGGTGACTCGGTCAGCTACTCCCCAACGACAAATCCGCTTCGATCGGCGTCGCTTCTTATCTAGGGCGAGGGGGTAGAGGTGACCCTTGAGTGTGGTGCCCCACTGAGGAGCGGCGGCGCCCCAACACCGAGGTCCCCTACAGAGGAGCGGCATCATCCCCACACCGAGGTCCCCTACAGAGGAGCGGCATCATCCCCACACCGAGGTCCCCTACAGAGGAGCGGCAACGCCCCCACACCGAGGTCCCCTATAGAGGAGCGGCGTCGCCCCCAACACAAAAAACACCGAGGTCCCCCTATAGAGGAGTCGGCATCGCCCCCACACACCGAGGTCCCCTATAGAGGAGCGGCAAACGTGCCCCCAACACCAGAGGTCTCCTATAGAGGAGCGGCATGACGCCCCCACAACCGAGGTCCCCTATAGAGGACGTCGGCGTCGCCCCCATCACACCGAGTCCCCTATAGAGGGGCGTCGCCCCCCCCACACCGAGGTCCCCTACAGAGGAGCGGCATCATCCCCACACCGAGGTCTCCTATAGAGGAGCGGCGTCGCCCCCACACACCGAGGTCCCCTACAGAGGAGCGGCGTCGCCCCCACACCGAGGTCTCCTATAGAGGAGCGGCAACGCCCCCACACCGAGGTCCCCTATAGAGGAGCGGCGTCGCCCCCACACACCGAGGTCCCCTATAGAGGAGCGGCGTCGCCCCCACACACCGAGGTCCCCTATAGAGGAGCGTCCATCGCCCCACACACCGAGGTCCCCTATAGAGGAGCGGCAACGCCCCCCACAGATGCAAGAACCGAGGTCTCCTATAGAGGGCGGCGTCGCCCCCCCCCCGAGGTCTCCTTAGAGAGCGGCGTGCCCCCACACCCCCGAGGTCCCCATAGAGGGGGGGCAACGCCCCCAAAAACCAGCCCCAAAAAGGGACCTTCCCCCCAACCCCGGGCCCCCTATAGAGGACCGTTCCCCCCACGCGGGGTCCCCACAAAGCGGGCCTCCCAACACCGGGCCCTATGGGGGCGGAAACGCCCCCAAACCAGGTCCCCTATAGAGGGGGGGCCTTCCCCCACACGGGTCCCCTATAGAGGAGCGGCGTCCCCCCACACCGACCCCCTATAGGGAAAGCGGGTGCCCCCACACACCGAGTCCCCTAAAGGAGCGGCGCGCCCCCACCCCCGGGGCCCCCCTAAAAGGGGAGCGGCGTCGCCCCCAAAACCCCCGGGTCCCCTATGGAGGGGCGCCCGCCCCCACAACCGAGGTCCCCCATGGAGGGCGCCCCCCCCCCCACACAGGGGCCCCCCTACAGGGGAGGGGCAACGCCCCCCCACACCGAGCCCCCTAAAGAGGAAAGGGGGCTCGCCCCCACACACCATTTCCCCTATGAGGAGAAACACGCCCCCAAACCGGTCCCCTACAGAGGAGCGGCGTCCCCCCACACAAGGCCCCCTACAAGACGCAACGCCCCCCCCGAGTCCCCTATAGGGACGGCTTGCCCCTACACCGGGGGTCCCCTATAGAGACCTTGCCCCCACACGGGGTCCCCTACAGGGACGGCCTCCCCCCGGGGCCCCTATAGGGACGGAAACCCCCCCCACCCCGGGGTCCCTATAAGGGGCGCTTCCCCCCTACACCGAGGCCCCCTTAAGGAGGGGCGTCGCCCCCAACACCGAGGTCCCCCTACAAGGGGGGCGTCGCCCCCCACCCGGGGCCCCACAGGGGACCTCGCCCCCACAAAACCAGGCCCCCTTTTTAAAGGAGGGCGCGCCCCCCCACCAGGCCCCCACAGGGGACGGCGTCGCCCCCACACCCGAGTCCCCACAGAGGGCGCGTCGCCCCCCCAACAAGGTCCCCACAGGAGGGGCTCGCCCCCCCCCCAAGGGGCCCCAAAAGGGGGGGCGGGGGGGCCCGCCCCCCCACACAAGGTCCCCTAAGAGGAGCGGGGGCGCCCCCCCCACACCGAGGTCCCCTACAGGGGAGGGGCGCGCCCCCACGCCGGGGAGTCACAGGGGGGATTTTGCTCTTTTTTTCTTTTTCTGGTTAACACATTAAAAAAAAATCACGCCTTCAAAAAAAAGGTCATCTGTATTCTTCTCTGAAAAGTGTTGTGCATTGCTAGGGGAGATGTGCCTTCATGAAACAAAAGAAGGGAAACCCCTGGAATTATTTACAGCTCGTCCACCCCCCATGTATACTCAACAGAAGATAATATTATGACAAGCGCTGGCCACCCGGGGGCCCCCCTCATGCTTCCCCGGGTTTGGGTCTGTACACTGGACGGCCCCCCGTCTTTTGTGCAATTTCCTCCTTATAGATATGGCGGTCTCACACCTTGTGGCCCTTTTCGTGCCCGGCCTGCCCAATCGCCTTTATGGGGAAAATCCAGGGACAGCGCCCCGCATGACGGTCAGCTACCTCCCCCAACAGACAGAACCATCTTTAATCAATTGCAGTCCCATCATCCACTGCAGTGGGGTGTTACAGGAGTATGGGGGGAGTAGTGGTACATTTGGTTTGTTTGTCAAGGGGTTTTCCACCGTCACAAATGCACTGGGGCCTGGTCGAACCAATGCGGTAAAACCCCATACATCCAGATATGGGAGGGAAAAATAGGGGTGGGGGGAACCCCACGCAACACGATGGTCACCCCAATCCCCACTCGGACATCCTTCCCCGCAGGGACCTACGGGGTTTGGCACTCAATATAACTTACATCGGGGCTGGAGTGACAGTGCGCGGGTCCCATATTTTCCAGAAATCACTGGACCGTGACCTCCATGGTGTCCACTGGTGTCTGTGTGTTTAGTGCCGCAGGTTGAATCTTTGCAAAGGGAAAAAGAAAAACTAAACATCCCATAGAGGATGCGCTGCTCCCTCCGGCCGCGGCCCAACCTGCCGTCCCTACCGTCCCCCCAAAGAAAACATCCAAGACTCAAGGGGCAAGCAAACCCCAACCGCAATTAAGGTTCCCGCTTTGGGGTGCCCACTAATGCTCTTCTCCAATTTGGGGATCTCCGGGTTTAAAATTTACCTCAAAAATGAAGAAAGGGTACGATTGCAATCCCCAGCCTCTGCGCGCTCGGTGGGGGTTGTAGTTGGAGATTCACGTGAGAGACATAACCCAGATTATTCCTTACAAAGAACAGGGTGGGTCATCTGCATACTTTGGGTCCATGGACTGCACCACCTCTGCTGCCATTAATCCATTACAGTACGCAGGTGCACAGGGCAATGCACCCACAGCGCAGAAAAGAGCAAGGGACAAACCCCGTACTACCCCAAAGGGCAGGGACAAACCACACAGTGATACAAGAAGGAGCATGCACAAAACCGCAAAGGCCCGGACTAAAAGGCCCCGATGGTAAAACCTGCCAGCGGCCCGGGCTCATGGCACGGAGGGCTAACCAGCACAGCGGCCCGGGCAATGGACAGTGGAGTGGTAACCATGCACAGCGGCCCGGACTACAGGGACAATGGGTAACCATCACACGGGCCCCGACTAGTGGGAAGGGTGGGAAAAACCATGCACAGCGGCCCGGAGCTAGCATGGCACTGGAGGCCAACCACACAGCGGCCCGGGGTGCAGGCACGTGGGTCAACCAGCACACGGCCCCGGGGGAATCACATGGAGTGGCCCCCATGCACAGCCCCGAGCTAGCATGGCACAGGGTGGTAACCACAAACGGGCCCCGGGGCACATGGCACAGGGGGGGCTAACCATGCACACGGCCCGGGGCAGCATGGCAAGGATGGTAACCACACGGCCCCCGGGGCTAGCATGGCCAGTGGGGTGGGGAACCAGCACAGGGCCCCGGATAGCTGGCACATGGGTCTAAAATGCACAGGGGCCCCGGGGAAAATGGAAAATGGGGTCCAACCAGCACACGGGCCCCGGAGTGCAGGCACAGTGATCTAACCTGCACAAACGGGCCCTGGGGGCAGCAGGCAAGGAATGGGGGGTAACCATGCACAGCGGCCCGGCTAGCATGGGAAGTGGATGGCTAACCAGCACAGGGCCCCGGAGCACTGGCACAGGGGGCTAACCATGCACACGGCCCTGGACTACATGGCACAGGGGGCTAAACCCTGCACAGCGTTCCTGGAGCTAGCATGGCACAGGGTGGCTAACCACAGCGGCCTGGAGCTAGCATGGGACAGGGGGTTTGGGGTAACCATCACAGCCCCGGGGGCGAGCATGGGACAGTGGAGTCCAAACCATCACAGCGGCCCTGGAGTAGCATGGGACAGGATGGGTAACCACACGGCCCGGGCTAGCACGGACAAGTCTAAAACCCTCCACCCCCGGGGCTAGCATGGACAGGAGTGGGTAACCACAAACGGCCGATAGCATGGGACAGGAGGGCAACCATCACAGGGGCCCCGGAGCGACATGGGACGTGGGTGGGAAACCCTCACCGCGGGCCCCGGGCTACATGGGACAGAGTGGGTAACCCCAACCCTGGAAAGCATGGGCCCGTGGGGTGGTAACCATGCACAGCGGCCCGAGCTACATGGCACAGGAGGGGCCCAAACCCTCACAGCGGCCCCGGACTAGCTGGCACAGTTGGCAAACCCTGCACAGCGGCCCTGGGCTAGCATGGCACAGGGATGGGGTAACCATCACACGGCCCGGACTCTGGCCAGGAGTGGGTAACCCAAAAGCGCCCGGGGCAGCAGGGACATGAGTGCCAACCTGCACAGCCCCTACTACTTTTCACAGGTGGGGTAACCCTGCCACGGCCCCAGCTAGCATGGCACAGGAGGGGCTAACCACAGGGGCCTGGAGCAGCATGGCACGGGTCTAACCATCCAGGGGCCCTGGGTACATGGCACAGTGGAGTGGCTAACCATGCACAGCGGCCCTGGAGCTAGCATGGCACAGGAGTGGCCAACCATGCACAGCGGCCCTGGAGCTAGCATGGCACAGTGGAGTGGCCCCCCCGCCACAGCGGCCCTTGAGCTAGCCTGGCACAGGAGTGGCTACCCCTGCACAGCGGCCCTGGAGCTAGCATGGCACAGGAGTGGCTAACCACAGCGGCCCTGGAGCTAGCATGGCACAGGAGTGGCCAACCATGCACAGCGGCCCTGGAGCGAGCATGGCACAGTGGAGTGGCTAACCATGCACAGCGGCCCTGGAGCTAGCATGGCACAGGAGTGGCTAACCATGCACAGCGGCCCTGGAGCTAGCATGGCACAGGAGTGGCTAACCATGCACAGCGGCCCTGGAGCTAGCATGGCACAGGAGTGGCCAACCATGCACAGCGGCCCTGGAGCTACATGGCACAGTGGAGTGGCTAACCATGCACAGCGGCCCTGGAGCTAGCATGGCACATGAGGGCCAACCATGCACAGCGGTCCGGAGCTAGCATGGCACATGATGGCTAACCATGCACAGGGGCCCTGGAGCTAGCAGGGCACAGGAGTGGCTAAACATTGCACAGCGGCCCTGAGCTGCATGGCACAGGGTGGCTAACCATGCACGCGGTCCTGGGTTTAGCATGGCACAGGAGTGGCTAACCTGCACAGGGGTCCTGGAGCACATGGAACAGGATGGCTAACCATGCACAGCGGTCCTGGAGCTAGCATGGCACAGGAGTGGCTAACCATGCACAGCGGCCCTGGAGCTAGCATGGCACAGTGGAGTGGCTAACCATGCACAGCGGCCCTGGAGCTAGCATGGCACAGGAGTGGCTAACCATGCACAGCGGCCCTGGAGCTAGCATGGCACAGGAGTGGCTAACCATGCACAGCGGCCCTGGAGCTAGCATGGCACAGGAGTGGCTAACCATGCACAGCGGCCCCCTGGACTAGCATGGAAACATGGGGTGGCTAACCATGCACAGCGGCCCTGGAGCTAGCATGGCACAGCATAGTAGCTTGGTGACTATTACGCTGCAGCGAGGTGGTCCAGTAGCATGGCACAGTGCACTGGCACAGCACAATCTCCTTGTAGCCCTAGGGACCTGGGTGATCCTCTATGGAGGACGTGCATTTAGTTCTTAGATCAGACTCTAATATTTAGGTCATACTAAACATGGCCGTCGCATGAAGGCTCCTCACCCAACAGCTTTTATTTACATAGAAAGCTCTGCTGGACTATTTTCCTAGGAGCAGCCGGTTTTCTTGGATACGTCTTGCTGGCCCCATTAATAGAGACGCTGGCAGGGAGCGGGCGCCGCCTGGGTGAGAGAGGAGAAGCCGAGGCCAGGAACAATTCTGGTCTGCCCTGCCGGTGACCGCTCATTCACTAATCCCCATTCTACTTGGCTGCAATGGTGTAGACGGGAGAGGTGCCCCCTGCAGAGCTGCCCCATTGGGAGAGGCGCCCTCCACCACCCCGCAGAGCCGCCCACCAGGAGAAGTGCAGCCCCTCACAGAGGCACCTCCTCCTCCCCCAGAGCCGCCCCACCAGGAACCAAGCCCCCGCAGAGCTACCCCACCAGGAGAGGTGCCACCCCCCCCGGGAGAGAAGCCCCCGCAGAGCTACCCCACCAGGAGAGGTGCCACCCCACCAGGAGAGGTGCCGCCCCACCAGGAGAGGTGCCGCCCCACCAGGAGAAGTGCCACCCCCCCGGGAAAGAAGCCCCCGCAGAGCTACCCCACCAGGAGAGGTGCCACCGCACCAGGGAAAAGGGCCCCCCCACCCGAAATGCCGCCCACCGGAAACAAGCCCCCCAAAACTACCCCACCAGAAAGTGCCACCCCCCCCGGGAAAAGAAGCCCCCGCAGACCCCCCCCACCGGGAGGGGGCCCCCCACCGGGGAGAAGTGCCCCCCACCAAAAGTGCCCCCCCCCCCCCGGGAGAGAACCCCCCGCAAGGGCTACCCCACCGGGAAGTCCACCGCACCGGGAGAATTGCCCCCCCCCGGAAAAGCCCCCCGGCTACCCCACCAGGAGGGGTCACCGCCCCAGGGAATCCACCCCCCGGGAAGGGCCACCCCCACCGGAAAAGTCCCGCCCCACCAGAGAATCCCCCCCCCCCGGGAGAAAACCCCCCCAGACTACCCCCCACCAGAAGTGCCCCCGCCCCCAAGAATGCCACCCCCCCGGGGAAAGAACCCCCGCAAGCTACCCCACCAGGAGGGGGCCACCGACCAGAAAGTGCCACCCCACCAGGAAGGGCCACCCCCCAGAGAAAAGCCCCCAGAGCACCCCACCGAAGGCCACCGCACCGGGAAAGTCCACCCCCCCGGGGAGAAACCCCCGCAGAGCTACCCCACCAAGGGGTGCCACCGCACCAGGAAATGCCACCCCCCCGGGAAAAACCCCCCAACTACCCCACCAAAGGGGGTGCCACCCCACCAGAGGGGTCCCCCCACAGGAGAGGGCCGCCCCCCACCAGGAGAAGTGCCACCCCCCCGGGAAAGAAGCCCCCGCAGACTACCCCCACCAGAAAGTGCCGCCCCACCAGAAAAGTGCCACCCCCCCGGGAGAGAACCCCCGCAGAGCACCCACCGAAGTGCCACCCCCCGGGAAATGCCACCCCCCCGGGAGAGAACCCCCGCAGAGCTCCCCCCACCAAGAGGTGCCACCGCACCAGGAGAAGTGCCACCCCACCAAAATCCCCCCCACCAGGAAAGTGCCACCCCCCCGGGGAGAGAAGCCCCCGCAAGCCCCCCCCAGGAGAGGGCCACCCCAGGAAAGGGTCCCACCCCACCGGGAGAAGTGCCCCCCCCCACCAGGAAATGCCCCCCCCCCGGGAAGAAGCCCCCCCAACTACCCCACCATAAGGCCACCCACCAGGAAAGTGCCACCCCCCCAGGAAAATGCCGCCCCACCAGGAAAGTCCACCCCACCAAAATGCCACCCCACCAAGAAGTGCCGCCCCACCAAAAGTGCCGCCCCCCAGGAGAGGTCCCGGGGCCCCCACCAAAAGGGGTCCCACCCCACCGGGAAAAGGCCACCCCACCAGGAGAGGTGCCACCCCACCGGGAAAGTGCCGCCCCCCGGGGGAAAAAAGCCCCCGCAGAGCTCCCCCCACCGGGAAGGTGCCCCCCACCGGGAAGGTGCCCCCCACCAGGAGAAGTGCCACCCCCCCGGGGAGAAAACCCCCCCGCAGACTACCCCACCGGAGAGGGCCACCCCACCGGGAGAGGTCCCCCCCCCCCCCCCCCCGGGGAAAGAGCCCCCCAAGCTACCCCCCCAAAGGGGTGCCACCGCACCAGAAAGTGCCCCCCCCCCCGGGAGAGAAGCCCCCGCAGAGCTACCACACCAGGAGAGGTGCCACCGCACCAGGAGAAGTGCCACCCCACCAGGAAATCCGCCCCACCAGAAAGTCCGCCCCACCAGGAAAGTGCCCCCCACCGGAGAAGGGTCCGGGGCCCCACCAGGAAATGCCGCCCCACCAAGGGGTCCGCCCCCCCCGGAGAAGTGCCACCCCACCAAAAAGGGGCCCACCCCACCAAAAGGGGTCCGCCCCCCAGGAGGGTGCCGCCCCCCCAGGAAATGCCGCCCCACCAGAAAGTGCCACCCCCACCGGAGAATGCCACCCCCCCGGGAAAGTCCCCCCCCCACCAGAAAGTGCCACCCCCCCGGGAATGCCCCCCCCCCCAAAATGCCCCCCACCAGAAATCCCCCCACCGGAGAAGTGCCACCCCCCCAAAATCCCACCCCCCAGGAAGGTCCACCCCACCAGAGAAGTCCCACCCCACCAGGAAATGCCCCCCCCCCGGGGAAAAAGCCCCCCAACTACCCCACCGAGAATCCACCCCCCCGGGAAAAAAAGCCCCCCAGAGCCACCCCCCGGGAGAATGACACCCCCCCGGAAAGAAGCCCCCGCAAGCTACCCCACCGGGAGAAGGCCGCCCCCCCGGAAAGAAGCCCCCGCAAGCTACCCCACCAGGAAAGGGCCCCCCCCCCCGGGGGAAAGAAGCCCCCAAGCTACCCCACCAAAAGTCCCCCCCCCCCCCCCCCGGGAAAAAAACCCCCCCAGACTACCCCCCCCCCCCCCCCCCCCCACCCCCAAAAAAGCCCCCCAGACTACCCCCCCGGGGAAAGGGCCCCCCCCGGGGGAAAGTCGCACCCCCCAATGGGAGAGCACCAAGAAGGTTCAAGATGCTCCTCTGACCACACAGAGCTCATCACTCCACGGGAGCCCCAACCTTTACCCCCGACCGGGGATTGAGGGGGGACATAAACCAATCAGCACCTTTAAACCAACCAAAAATGGGGCCCCTATGCCACAAAGAAGAGGCCCTTCCTATTTTCCCGCTGGGGAACCGCCCCACCAAAACAACTCTACCAAAGACCCCCGCATACACTGGCAATGGCAGCCCCAGGCCCAAACCCCCACATCACCCGCGCAGCTTCACCCGCCCCAGGGGAATTTCCCCCCACCTTACAAGGCTGCAGTGACTCCTGGACCCATAGGGGGGGCCTCCGTCATCAAGAACCAATAATCTACCCGCTAATAGCAGACGCCGCACACTCACCTAGATCCTCAATCTTCACCTCCGGGCCTATCGTGAATTGGGGCAGCGTGGGAGCGTGCTTCTCTCCTGAATGAGCTGCTGTGGAAGGGGGAAAAAACCTTTCTACCACCCCAGATATCGGCCCCCCGCCCCTGCCCCACCAGAAACCCCCCCCCCTCCACCAAGCCCCCCCCCCTCCACCAAGCCCCCCGCACCGCCCGCCCCCCCGCCCCGCCAAACCCCCCCCCCGGCTGACCACCAGACACCCCCCCCCCAAGCTCCCCGCCCCCACCACCCAGAAACCCCGCCCCGCCAGACCCCCCCCACCCCAGAGCCCCCCCCCCCCAAGCCCCCCCCCCCCCAAGGCCCCCCCCCCCCCACCAGGCCCCCCACCCACCCCAACCCCCCCCCCCCTAGCCCCCCCGCCCCCCACCGCCGAGCCCCCCGCCCCGCGAGCCCTCGGGCCCCCGCACCCCAACCCCCCCCCCACCCCCCCCAAAAACACCCCCCCCAACCCCCCCCCCCCGCCCCCCCGCCCCCCCCCCGCCGGGGGCCCCCCCCCCGCCAGACCCCCCCCCCCCCCCACCGGCAGAGCCCCCCCCCCCCCCCAACCCCCCCCCCCCCACCGCCAACCCCTCGCCCCCGCACCGCCAGAAACCCCCCGCCCCGGCAAGCCCCCCCCCCCCCACATCGCCCCAAACCCCCCCCCCCCCAACCCCCCACCGCCAAGCCCCCGCACCGCCAGACCCCCCCACCCCAGACCCCCCCGCCCACCCCAACCCCCCCCCGCTCCACCAAACCCCCCACCCCACCAGAGCCCCCCCCCACCGCCAAGCCCCCCGCACCGCCAACCCCCCCCCGCCAAACCCCCCCCACCGCCAGACCCCCCCCCACCGCCAGAGCCCCCCGCACCCCAGAGCCCCCCGCACCGCCAAGTCCCCCCCCCCCAAGCCCCCCCCCGCTCCACCCGAGCCCCCCACCTCCCCAAGCCCCCCCCCCACCGCCAGAGCCCCCCCCCCCCGCACCGCCAAGCCCCCCCCCCCCCCACCCCAAGCCCCCCCCGCCCCGGCACCGCCAAGCCCCCCCCCCCCGGCAACCCGCCAAGCCCCCCCCCCGCACCCCCAACCCCCCCCCCGCACCCCCCCAACCCCCCCCCCGGCACCCCCAGACCCCCCCGCCCCCGGCACCGCCCGAGCCCCCCGACCACCAACCCCCCCCCCCAACACTTACGCCACAGCACACAAAAACCCCTTTTCTTCAGGGACAGCCCGGGTTGTGTCGGGGTCGCGAAAAAAAAAAAAAAAACGAGGGCAAGAACATCGGACTCTAGTACAAGGGGGGGCGGCAGGGCGGGCGCGGGGAGCGGGGGGCCGGGGGGGGCGGGCAGAGGAGCCTGCCTCTGCTCATGGTCACCAGTGTGGCCGCTCTCAGCCTAAATCACATCCTCAGATGAGCAAACCCCCCCCCTCAAGTGGGCAACGGGGGGACCAACAGACTCCATTACCACACAATCCGTGATTAAGAGCCGCCCTCTCACCCCCCCCCGCAAGCGTGAGGGGAAAAAAAAACCCAAAAATCAAAAAAGCACCCATGGGGGTTGGAAACGCGTAAACAGGCATGGCCAATCTAACTCCCCTCCCCTTCTCCAACG
>JAODAL010068873.1:0-16618 GCA_025379985.1 Phyllomedusa bahiana
GGGCAAAGGGGGTCCACCAACGGAAAGGCAACATTTCCAAGGCCAAAAGCCTGGCAATGCCGACCATTTAGGCTTTTGGCTTTGAGATGGTTTGGGTTAAAGTGTTTCTTCTGCTCCCAAAACCTGGAAGACAGAAGGCTGGTTGCTAAGACTGGCCACTGTACGGCATGCAGGTCGTCAAACTGGCAGAAGGAGAAGGGGTTTAGGATGGGTCTCTGGTGGTGCTGGTGGTACTTGGGCGACGGTGGAGGCTGAAGCGGAGGCTGATCCCGATCATGACTCTGAGAGACATGGGAAGCTGATGAACGCTTGGTGGTGGCGGAGAGGAGGAGCGGAGACAGAGGTGTGACAGTGGTTGGAGGCCCGGCGTCGGGCTGGCCTTTATTGGCCAAGTGTTCCCTCCATTTCAACTCATGCATTCGCTGCATGTGACAAGACATGTTGGTGGTGGTTAACCACTTAAGGTTCTTGCCTCTACTTATGTGTTTACGCAAAGGCGGCATAATGACATCGCTGGATGAATCAGAGGCTTGCTCAAAAGGCCCAGGCTTGAGAGGTCCTGGACCTTTTGACGGCGATAAGCGAGGAGCGGGGTTTTGCGCTGACCGTGGCTGGCGGAATCAATATCAGCAGACTTTCTGCGACCGCCCATTCCCTTTTTGTGGCGGGACCCGTATTGACACTAACCCCACGTCTTCCTCCTCTCCACTGTGAAGCGCTCGCAAGCAAATTCTGCGGAAAAGACCACGATGGATCCGCAATGTCGTCATCATCATCATCATCAACACAGGTGACTTGGTCGTCCTGACTTTCTGCATCCAGAAGCTGCGGGCTACAAGCAAGAGGGCCTGCAAGGCGTTGCCGACCGCCCGGGATTTTTGCCGTTTGACCGGCTTCCTTCACCTCCTCTGATGGCATCATAACTGGGCGTCAGAGCAGATTAAATCATCTTCTTGATTTTTAACATGCCTTTCTGACCCCAACCAGCATTTGTCACAAAGAGGTCTTCAGACAATGGATTATCCACAGTGGTGGGTAACGAGTTGACATTTGGGCTGCTTCATTTTGGGAACGGATGCTGATGATGCTGATGACGACATTTGTGGCCGGACTGGGGAGGACGAGGAGGTAAGACTGCTGGATGCGGGTTTTGCATTAACCACTGAAGGACAGATTGGCGATGCTGTTCGTTACTGAATTCACAGGGCCCTGACCCAGCGATTGACAGGCCTGACGGCCCCTGAAACTGACGATCCGCTGGCATGCGTGTTGTCGCCAGCACTGGAAGGAGCAACCTTCTCTCTTTCCTCTACCTCCATGTCCTCCCCCCCTCTTATTAAAAGAGGCAAATCATGACTATTCCTAAAATCCCTCTAATCAAAACAAAATTGTTGGATTCAAATTTAACTGCAAGGTGCCCTCATAAAACAAATCTGGACTGGCAAAAGTGCAAAAACACGTATCTGTTAGTTTTTCGTATAATACACGGTATTTTTTGCACCTTTCAATTCACTGACTATAAAATTGCTGTTTTCAGATTTACGTGCAAGCTGTGTCAATGAACAAAGCTGTAGTGCGCCAAAGTAAAAAAACACGTATCTGAATGTGTTCGTATAATAAAGTTTTTTTTTGCACCTTTCAATTCACCTGTGGTGACTAAAAAAATTGCTGTTTTTAGATTTACGTGCAAGCTGCGTCAATGAAAAAGCTGTGGGTGCGCCAAAGTGAAAAAAACACGTATCTGAATGTTTTCGGAAATAAAAAGGTTTTTTTTTGGCACCTTCAATTCACCTGGTACTAAAATTGCGGGATTCAATTTACTGCAAGTGGTCATAACAACTGATGGCAAAAGTGAAAAAACACTTTATCTGAAATGTATTCGGATAATAAAGGTATTTTTGGAAACCTACCAATTCACCGTGGTACTACAAATTGCTTATTCAAATTTAACTGAAAAGTGTCTATCAACAAACTGGCTGGGCCAAAAGGGGAAAAAACACGTATCTGAAATGTATTCGGATAATAAAAGGTATTTTTGGCACCTATAAATTCACCTGTGGGACTTAAAAAATTGCTGTATTCAATTTAATGAAAAGGTAGTCATCAACAAAACTGTGTGCGCCAAAGTGAAAAAAACACGTATCTGAATGTATTGGGATAAAAAAGGTATTTTTGGCACCTATCAATTCACCTTGTGGTATACAAAAATGCGGATTCCAAAATTTAATGCAAGGTGGCTCAATAAACCCAAAAACTAAATGGGGCCAAAGTGAAAAAAACACGTATCTTAATGTAATTCGGATAATAAAAGGTTTTTTTTGGCACCAAACAATTCACCAGTGGTAACTACAAAATTGCGGGATTCCAATTTAAAATGCAAGGGGGTCTATCAAAAAAACGGGACTGTGGCCAAAGTGAAAAAAAAACAGTATCTAAATGTATTCGATAATAAAAGTATTTTTGGCACCAAACAATTCACCTGTGGTGACTAAAAATTGCGATTCAAATTTAAGTGCAAGTGATCTATAACAAAGCTGAGCTGGCCAAAGTAAAAAAAACACGTATCTGAAAATGTATTCGGATAATAAAAGGTATTTTTTGGCACCTATCAATTCACCTGTGGTAACTAAAATTTGCTGGATTCAAATTTAATTGCAAGGTGCCTCAATCAACAAACTGACGGCCAAATTTAAAAAACACTTTACTGTAATGTATTCGGATAATAAAAGGTATTTTTTGGCACCTATCAATTAAACCTGTGGGACTACAAATTTGCAGATTCAAATTTAATGCAAGGTGCCTCAATGAACAAACCCTGTAGTGCGCCAAAGTGAAAAAACACGTAATCTGAAATTTATTCGGATATTACAAGGTATTTTTGGCACCTAACAACCTGCTGACTTGCTGGAATTCTAATTTAAGTACAAGGTGGATATATCAAAAAAAGGTTGGAATGGGCAAAATTGAAAATGAACACCTATCTGAAATGTATACTGAAAAATAAAAGTGGAGTTTTGCACCAAACAAAGAGACTGCAGTTACTAGAAAAATGTGTATCCTATAATTTCAGGCTCCCCAAATATCCAGGAAATTTTTTCAATAGAAAACTGTTAATAATAAAGCTATTTTCAATGTCTACACTAAGTGTTGGTGAACTTTATCCAGTATTCTTTATAGAGCTTGTCTGTGTTCGCCCGCGGGCCCCCCCCCTCCGCTCCTCCCCGTGACGTTACAGCGGTAGATGCTCCTTTAAAATTCTCTACCTAACTATATAAAATCTTCCACTCTCGAATCTAACTGAATTGTAAGGATCACAGCTAATAGTAAAAGGGTTTCTCTGTGAAGAAAAATAATAATTTCGCTGAGCTGTTTGGACACAAGCAGAGCGCACGTCCTTTCTGCTCTGAGACGCTGAGAGACACAGGCTGAACAGGAAACGCTGTTCTATGTAAAAAAGAAGGTCATGTGATTTTTCCAGCCAATCGCAACCATACACATCCCAGTCATGACGTCGCACACACATCTCACCCTGCTCTATTCTGTAATCTGATTTGCTGGCCGCCAAAATGACAGGAAGCTCCGAAAATGGCGCGATCTTAATAGATGATGCACAGATTTTAACCTAAATCATCGCGTGATCTAAAAAATATGATCAACATAAAAACTGTGCCGATTTCAACTTTGTCGATAATAATCGCTCAACACTATTTCTGATAAATTAACCCCGATAAGATATATTGCGTTGTTCTGTGTATTATGTGCTTATTGGGGAAATTGCTTGACTGCCAATTCCATTCTGGGAAGTTGCTAGGCACTTCCATAACAATTAGATTCCCGCTGATCACTATATAGGATGGGAGTACTTTTAAAAGAAATCCATAAGGACAATATTTAGTAACTTTTAAAAACTTGTCTTTATTTCATCATATTAAAAAACTGGTGACACATATCACATAAAACTGTAGCAACATGTCAGCTTATGTGATTGACAATTTGCAGTATGTTGTTTACAGCCATAGAAGTCTAACAAAAATGTTTTAGAATATATTTATGATAGAAGTAATGCAGACCATGCGATTTCTGTTAAGAATCTTGTGTAATTTCTCTGAATAAGATACTTCTACTCTGGGAGTCAGGGCTGCCATAAACAATTTCAGAGCCCCATAGAACTGAAGCATCTGAGATCTGAACTCATTACCTGTTCCTATCTTGCACCATATTAGTTTGCCCCAGAGGTGTAGCTTAAAGCTCCTGGGCTCCAATCTTTACAAGGGCCCCCAACTGTCATATGTGATTTGTAATACCAGTGTCTTCTTATGTGGTAAAGCAGTATTTGGGCCCCCTCAGACTCCAGGGCCCGGTAGCTATTGGTAACTCTGCACCCCCTATAGCTACGCTTCTGGTGGGCCCCTTTTTTAATAACATTTGATCAGGGTGGAAATTAGGTGAAACTAGTACAATTAAGAGAAGTGTTCTGAATTTTACAGTTAGATACCAGATTTCTTTGTGGGCTTAACTATAAATCTGATTAAATGTATTTCTACTAAGTTGTTAATTTATACTTTACTATCTTTGGTTGTTATTGCTTCATGCATCATAATTATTTGCAGTAGCGACTGTAATCTGGAAGTTTGTTTTAATGATAGTCCCACCTTCTTTTTCATGTTGCTGTACATGCTTAACGTGATAAGAAGAAAGATTAGACTAAACTAACTTGCAATGCATAGGGATCACACATAGGTATCATATATTGAACCGTAACATACTGATTTATGTGTTGCTCTGGTATTATATGATATGTTTTACCATACTGTATATGTTTTTTAATAGGATGGAATGAAGATATGTTTTAGAAAAAGGTGCTGGATGTTATCTTGTATTTGTTCTGAAAGTTTACTCACCCAGAATCTGGCCTGGCATCTTCAATCCGTTGCAAGTATCTCTGAAACGTATTAGCCAATTTATTCACATTTTTTGGGGTTGTATAAGATGGGAATACCCTTTTTTATGTTTTTCAAAACAGATTAAGTTCTGAATGTTAGGCCACTATTGCTGACTTTTTCCAAGCATTTTTAAGGATATGATAAAATGCTCAAAAGTTTAGTCATTGAATCTGTGGTTAATTCATATGTCAGAAAAACGGGTAGCAAAGTCTTGTAATAGACTACTCATGTTTAACATGCAAACAGTTCTCTAACTTGTCTATTTAAAGGTCACACCAAGAAACATAAAGACATGAGAACGATGTATTGAAGCTGCATGCCTAAGGTACTTCTACCCGTGCATGCAATCCATCTGACTCACAGTTCAGCCTTGTGCATTAACTGTGACATAGGAATGACATTACCAAGGCAAACCAATACTTAGCCCTTTTATATACTGTGATGAATCAAGTCTTTTACACAGAGGCACAGAGGTAGCATTAAAGCCTAGACATTGCTTTGTTCTTGTGTGCAGCAAAAACAACACACTTCAGCATAATCTGTTTTTTGATGAATCCTCCTGCAATGTACATGTACTGTACCCAATAACCAAATGGATTCTTTGTGCTTTTTATACGCATATTTTTTGAGTCTAGCAGTAAAGAATCACAGTAAATATTTAGTTTATGAAACTTGCCAGTTTTACTAAGAACATGAAATGTTTATCCAGTGAGCATCCATAATTCTATCTATCTATCTATCTATCTATCTATCTATCTATCTATCTATCTATCTATCTATCTATCTATCTATCTATCTATCTATCTTCTCATGAGCCTTCGTTAAAAACCTCATCTTCGGCCCTACTTCACAGCTGTGGACCACTACTTTTCAAAAGCATGTTCCCAGCGTGACAGATGTATGACCTGTACAATGCTGCAAAAAATGATTTCTTCTTTAATAATTAAATATACCAATTGAAGAAAAGGAACTGCACACCCAATTTACATGATACATCCCCTTTTACAGGTTCCGCACCACATGAATATCTTGAATCATACTTGACATTGTATTCTAAGAGCAATAACTTTTATTTTTCTTTTGGTGGAGCCATGTGAGGGCTTTTTATTTGCAAGATAAATTGATTTTTTGGGCACTATTGTAGGGTACTATAATACTATAGCTTGTGATCACTTTTTATTCCTTCCTTTTTGAGAGACTGGAAGAGCAAAAAATGCAATGCCAGCATGTTTTTTATCCTTCTGAAGTGTTCAAAATATAGATCAAACAGTTTTATAGATCGGAGTGCTTTACAAAATACAATGGGGCAGATTTATCAATATTGTCTGCCTCTTGTACAATTAGCCTACAGTCTTAGGGTGCTTTCACACGGTGCGTTTTTGGTGCTTTTTTGATGCGTTTTTTCAATGCATTTTTTGTGCAGGAAGGCACAGCAATTAATGCTGTACATTGTTGCACAAAAATTGCGGTAATTACTGCGATTTTACTGTGAATTTACCGCGATTTTTACTGCAATTTTTGTGCAGCAATGTACAGCATTAATTGCTGTCTTCCTGCACAAAAAATGCATTGAAAAAACGCATCAAAAACGCACCGTGTGAAAGCACCCTTACAATGCCCCACTTAGTAATAAAAAATTGGTGCAGGTTCATACTCTCTAGTCTAATCTTACACTATTTTTAAATTGGCTAACTTTATGCCACTAACTGTGCCAACATTTTGGCGCATGGCATCACACACTAAACCACGCACCCTTTCCACTAAACCACACCTCTTTTAATGAGTCCATGCCCCCTTTGTCAGACAAGATGCAGGGGTGTCTAAAACACATAATATATGTGGTTTAATGCATATACACCGTTATCTTTAGTACAAATTGTGTCAGAATTCTGGCACAGAAATATGCCCATTGTCTTTGTTGGGTAAACCTTTTACTATTTATTTATTTTTTTCTATGTTTAAACTTTTTTTTGTGTGTGTGACATGTAACACCATTTTGCTGAAAGGACCCATGCATTTCAGGAAAGACAATCTGCATATATGGTTGTAGGTGATCTTCAAGGATAGATTCATACCCAAATCTGTTGATCGTGCCTTCCATATAGCTAAGTGGGCCTAGAGAATGCCACAAAAACATTTTCAAGACCATAACGCTGCCACCATCAGCTTGCATTCTTCCAGCAATGGTTGCAGGGTATTTATTCTCTCTTTTTCATCTGACACACCAACATCCATCCATTTGATGAAGCAGAAAATAGAACTCATCAGAGAAGAACAAGCATTTTCCAGCGGTGTTCCAAATATGATACTGCTGTGAAAATTGATGATTAACTTTTTACTTGTTATGGGAATTCGAAGCACATTTACGTATTGTTCATTGCTAAACAGTAGGCAAGAAAAGTGAATTGAGTATTGAGTGAATATCTTAGTAGCCACGTTGTTAAGTAAGCAACTGCATATCATTTTGATCGACGTTCTAGCTAATAACACTCAAGGCCCCCTACAATTCATTTTAAATGGGAGTTCTAAAAGTCGCTCATTAGTCGTAAAGCGGTGATAAAAAACCCTCAAAACTTAACTAAAACCTGCTTATTCCTGATGATCCCAGCCAATGATGTCACTATTCATTCTTCACATTACCATGCAGCCAGTCACAAGCCGCAGCCATCGCATGTGCTATATTTAACAAGACACCACTGCGCCTTATGAATAGTTGCAGGGTCATGTGAAAAATGAATGGTAATATCATGAGCCGGGATCACCAGGATGGGCAGCACTGTTAAAATAAGTAGGATAAAGAGGTAAGTCTTGTTTTTTTGTTTTTTTTTTATATTTTAAAATCTTAGAACAGCCCTTTCACCCTTTCCTGCCAGCTGATCATAATGATAAAGCTATTTGTTTTTTTCTTCCTGCCTTCCCAGAGCCATGACTTTGTTTTTCACTTTTCCTTTCTCATAGACATATGAGGGATTGTATTTTCTGAGAAAAGATGTACTTTATAATGGCCACATTGACCATACCATAGAATATACTGGGAAACTAAAAAATGTTTTTGAAAAATACCTACTTACACCAGTGGTTTTGTTTTTACTGCATTCACTTTTCAGTATAAAGTATGTATTATATGTATTTTGAAGGTCGATTCAATTCTGACAATACCAAATATAAAGGGTTTTTGTACCGTTAAAAAAAATATGAATTCTCTATTTCTTACATTTACGCTGTCGCGCCATTTTCTGTAACTAATAACTTTTTTATTCTTACTTCTATGGACCTGACTAAGGGTATGATTTTTTACATGCTGAAGTTTAGTTTTTTATTGGTAACTTTTTGGAAAACATGTAACTTTTAGATCACTTTTTACTCCAATTGTTAGGGGACTTAAAATTACCACAGAACAAAACGCCATTTTGACATTTGGTATTTTTTTTTCCTTCTACAGTGTTTACCATACAGGATAAATAATGTTATATTTTAATAGATTGGACTTTAACAGCCATGTGAAGGGGCGCCCTGATTGTTTGCTATTGGAAAGAAAGTGAATTTTAGACCTAGCCAGTTTTCATATATGTGGCCCTAAGTCTCCCTAGTTTTCTTGACCACTAGGGTGCACAATCATCAGTACACCCTTCTGCATTGTATGAACCATGCAGATGGATTTACAAAGATGACGGTTCTTTCTTCCTGGGGCAGGAAGAAATAGAAATGAATACATGGCGGCTATGGATGCCTTTATGTTAACGGTCTCACCAGCGGGGAGGCAAGCACAATGAAGAACAGTGCACAACATTGTTTCTTATTCACTTAGATGCTATGGCTGTGACATCTAAAGGATTAAACAGCAGGGAATGGAGTTAGCTCCTTTCCCTGCTGTTAGCAGCAGGTGTCAGCAGTAGTGTTGAGCGATTGCGTTGGCCATCGACATCGGTCGATAGTCGACCATCATCGACAAGATAGTCGATAGTGAGCAGTCGATTATGAGCGATGACCATTAAAGTCTATGGGAAGCAACAACTACCTTCATTCTTACAAACCCCAAAAAGGGGGGAGAAGCTGGAAATTTAAATCCACAAAATTTCAAATGGTTTCGGGTAAAATTTTTAAAGGCAACCACTTTGGGGGTTGAAAAAGCCACAGAAAAAAAAAAAAACAAAAATTCATTAAAACCGGTCTTGTCCAACAGTTGCCCTTTAAACCTGCATCACCCCAAATTAAAGTCCCAAAGGGGCAGTTGATTTAAACCCCATCATTACTTGAACGGGAAATTGAATATCCCTGCCCGGGAACGGGGCAGGGCCCCCCAAAACCTGAATGACCCACGGGATTTAAAAAGTGCCGGAAAAAAGGAGTCTTTTAACCCCACCATTTTAGTTGAATGGACATTAAACTATATCTTCCTGTACCGCAAAATTTGACCATTAAACCTGTCTGACCAAAGATTTCCAAAAGTGCCGGGAAAAAAGGAGTTTTTTCAACCACCATGTCGGGAAATTTTAAACTCTCGGGCTCAGGGTTTCCCCCAGGGACGGGCTTTCTCCCCTGAAGCTACTTGCTCTTCGGGGGAAAAGTTTCCTCTGCTGAACTTTCCCTATTTCCCCTTTTCCCCTTTAGTTTCATTTCCTTGATCTCCTGTTTGCCCCACCCATTTTAAAATTTTTTGGACTTCCTTTTTAAAGGGGACCGCCTTGCCTTCCTCCTTGAGAGTTTTATTGTGCTCTCCCAGAATTTTCCCAAATTTCTGCTTTTTGCTTTTGGGTGTTCTGACCTCTATTGTGCAGCGACCTTTTGATTTCCCCTTCCCCTAAATACGATTCCTGCCTGCCCCCCTTAAAATTGGAGGCTGCCCGGATTGGGGCGGGGCCCCTTTTTGGTTTTCCCTTTTCCTGCTACGATTCCTCCCCTGCCCCTTTCAAGTATTAAAAACCCCCCGCCGTTTACCGACTCCTGGCTCTGGGGAACCCAGGTTTCTAAAAAGGTTGGTAACCTTAGTAAGTTGAACCCTTAAGGGACCCAAAAACCCGCTCTTGTTTTGTTTACAGAAAAAATCTCTCCCAAACATGGGTTCTGTTGTAAAAAACTTTAAAGGTAAAAAAAGGGGCCCTGAGCTTTCAAGAATTTTGGGGCCCAAACTTATCAAAAAAAATTTTCCAAATTGAAAGGGCCCGGGTTTTGGGGAACAACAAAAAAAAAAGAAATTTGGGACTTAAAAGGAAATTTTGGATATACTTAACCCGGTTTAAAGTTTCTAAAAACCCGCATGCCTCTCCCCTAAAAAGTTTAATGGGGATGTCTCATTTTGAGGATTTTGAATCAATGTCATTTTTATTTCCAAATGCAGTTTTGCCCCCATTCACCAGTGATAGAAAAAGAGGTGTTTAAAAATCAATTTTTGGAAGATAAAAGTCGGGCAGGGGCCCCTCGCCTATGGGAAAAGAACTGGGGACCTTCTCAAGGGTTTAGATGACTTTACCCTTTGTATAAAAACCAAGTTTTTGATGCCCCAAATCGTTGTCCCACAGCCGGGGCAAAATTACTTTAATTGCGGCAAGGGCGGCGTCAGTTGCTGATAACCAAGCAGAATTTCGAGGGTGGGTCGCTGACACCAAAAAGGGGAACCCCAGCGGGCCCCCCGGGGGAGTCAATTTGGGACGAGGGTTATCAGAATGGTGAAGGGATGAAACTTCCCAGGGGTTGGGGCCCCCTGTTTAATTTTGGGGGATTTTGTTCAGGGTGCATCAGAATTGTTCAGAAACTTTTTGAACGTGAAAGGAAAAGACGGCGGATGTTTGGAAACAGTCCTACCTCTCCTTCAGTAAATTTCATCTTTGGGAACACCGGGCAAAAAAACTAAAAACGGGCCCCCTTGCCCTATGCAGATTGTTTATCCGAAAAACCGCTTACTGCAGCAAAAAAAGGGAAGGAGGGGCCGTCCCCAAAAAATCTGGGGCCTCTCTTTTGGGGGGCCCTTTTAGAAATTAGGGCCCGGGGAAAACTGTCTTCCCCAACAAGATTCAGGGGGCCCAAATTAGCCCCCGTGTCCCAAGACAAAAGAGCAATCTTAAATTTTTCTCAAGGGCCAGATTCGGGTTGTCCCCAGACCATTCTAAATTGTGGCTTTTAGAAAAGGATTTTTTCCCATTTCTCATTTCGTTTTTCCCCAATAAAAGTTTTAAATTGGGGGAAAATAAAAAATTGCAATGTTCAGCCATGTTGGATTCTTTGCAGGAGGAAATTTTATGGATTTCCCAATTTGGCATTTGACAAAACTTTTCGTGGCGGGAAACAAAACCCCAAGGGCCAAATTGATATGGGGGACTTTGGGGATAAACCTTTATTTTTCGGGGGCCTGGAAAATTATAAAAGGGCCAACTGAATGGGAATCTGAAATTGAACCTAATATCAGGGAAAATTATCGGGTTTTCTTTATAATTTTCATCCTCCCAAGTTCCCCAGTGTTTTTAGGAATTCCAAAGGGGGTTTTTGCTATTCACCAACCCTTTTTTCTATCTTATTTGGGATTTTAAGGGCCCGTTTATTTCCCTTTCCCGATTTACTGTAGGTACAATTGTCACCCAAAGTTATTTCCCAAAAAAAACACAAGTTTCGAGATTTCTCAGCGGGAAAATTTGTTTATTTGCCACCCTCAGTCCCAAACGTTCAGGACGTCTGTAGCAAAAAAAAAAGTGATAAATTTTACATCCAAAACCGTCCTTAGACGGGACCCCATCGGGGTTGCTTCCTGGGCTCCCATTTTTTTGGGGGCCCCAAATTTCCCAACCTTTTGGATCCAGAATTAAAAGTCCTAGGGAATTTTTAGATAAAAATTTAAAAAAAGGCTTAAATTCAAAATTCCCTTTCATCCCCAGCTAGGGCACCCCTTGTTTTTTGGGTTGAAAAAAAAAAGACTCAACCTGCGACCATGAAATCGAAACAGAAAACAAAATTTAAGGTTATTTTAAAAAATGGGATATCCTCTTCCCTTAATTTGGGGATTTGGGCGGGAAAGACTCCCCCTGCTCCCAAAAATATTTCCCAAAAATAGATTTGAGAGGGGTTACAATTCATACGCATTCGCCCGGGGGATGAGGGGAAAGACTGCCTTTAGATCTAGATATGGACTTTTTGGGAATTTCCCTTGTTAAGTCTTTTGGGGCCTTTGTAATCCCCAAAAAACCTTCCAGCATTTATTAAGGGATGTGTTTCGGGGGGACTTTTTTAGACCAATTTGTGGTTTTTGTCCCTTTGATAAACCTTTTTATTTTTCAAAACCCCTTTGGAGGAACATCGCAGCCCAGGTTAAATTTTGTCCTGGAACGATTACGGGAAAAATTAAAATTTTTGGTTTTTGTTAAAATTTAAACATTTTTCCAGTTTTATTTAAAGATTAATTTCTTGGTTTATCATCTCCCAGAAGGAAAAAGTAAGGGAAACCCTAGAAAAAATAAAAAGCTGTGGTGGGGGGGGCCCCCACCCTAAAAATTTTTGAAGGATTTTTTCCAACAAATTTTTTGGGTTTTTTAATTTCTTACAGGAGATTCTTTAAAAAGACTTCTCCAAGACCCATTTTGCCAATTACTAACCTTACAAAGAAACCCAAAGGTTTTTCCATGGTCTCCAAAAAACCAAAATAGCTTTTGAAAAATTTAAAAAGCCCTTATTTTATTTCCCGCACCTAAACTGGCCCATACAAATCCTGATTTTACCTTTGGGTTGTTGAAGTTGAGGGCCTCAAAACTCTGCTGTGGGGGGCGGGTTCCGGGTCTAAACGAGTCGGAAAAAAAAAATGCAACTTAAATTCCATGTGTTTTTCTTTCAATTTAAAGTCATCTCCCAAAGAAAGAAAAATAGGGGACATTGGAAATAAAAAAATGTTACCCTTTAAAAGTTGCCTTCTCCTGAATGGAGACATCTTTTTTGGGAAAGGGGCCAAACTCCCCAAAAATTTACTTACGGGGCCACAAAACTAGAGTTCTTTCCCTACGCTAAGGATTATCGGCAAGACAAGCACGGTGGGCCCTTTTTTTTCTCTAGATTCAATTTTTATTATTTCTTATCAACCAGGGTTTAAGAAATGGCAAAAGGTGAGCTTTGTCCGGAAATTTTGGCTGAACCAAGGAAAAAGGGCTAAAACAGAGTCAATATTTTGTTTCCCCAAACATTTTTTTAGGGATACTTCATCGAAAAACTTTCAGCCAAAACTCCGAGATGGATTTCCAGAATGACTCTTTTCTTTAAAAGTCCTTCTAAAGAAAGTGAATCTCTCTTATAAAAAAGGGTTTTGGGGGCAGGAAAACAGTTTATATGTACCCGAAAACCGTTCGACAAGGGAAATCCCTCAAACTGTCCCACGATTCCCAAACTCAGGGGCATCCCGGAGTCATGAAAACCTTCGAATACTGCTTTCGTTCATTTTTGGGGGCCCAATTGTAAGAAAAGATGTTAAAAAAAAATGTTTTCCCCTTGCTTAAAATGTGCACGAAACAAGGTACCCGATCCTCTCCTTAGTCTTCTTCAAACCCCTTCCAGTTCTTTCCCGGACCCTGGGGGTCAATTTTTAATTTGGGTTTTTTTGTGGTCTTCTCCCCTCTTAAAGGGAAATTTACTTCCATCCTTGTTGTTGGGATGTTTTTACAAAAATGGCCCATTTTGTTCCAACCAGAGGAATTTCCCACTGCCCAACCAAAAAGAGAAATTTAAAGGTAAGGAAAAATTTAGGGGTGAGGATTTCCCGACAATGTTGTTTCAGACGAGGTGTTCCCAAATTTACATCCCGGGTTTTGGCAAAACTTTTTGTTTCAGCCTTAGGAGTCAATGTTAAACTCTCCCACTGCCCTTTTATCCCCCGTTTCCCAAAGGCCCAAAACGGAAAGGAAAAAAAAACCCAAATTTTTGAACCCCCGTACCTCCGTTTTTTTATTTCCTACCTTAAAACGACGGGTGGACTAAATTTTCCAACAGCGGAATTTGCCTTCAAAAAACCCAAACAAATTTAAATTTAAAAATCCAAAACCAATTTTTTGCTAATTATGGTTTTAAAAATCCCCTTTTTTTATTTTTAAAATTTCCTTTAAAATACGCCTATTCCCGCCGTTTCCCACAGACTAATAAAATGAAAGAAAAACCCGGAAAAAAACTAATAGAGATGCTACAAAAAAGCTCAGGAAAGATATAAAAAATAGCGGATAAAACACCCCTTGTTTCCCCCAACTTTAAAGTTTGGGGATAAGGGTTTGGGGTATTACCCCAAAAAATTTTAAAAAAAAAATGTTCAAACTCCAAAGTTGGGTCGAAATTTATAGGTCCGTTTTCCCGGGTTTTGGCACAAATTTTAAAGAAGTTGCCTTCCGTTTTAAAACTTTCCCCACCAGCTAAAAATCCCCCCCGGGTTCCACGTCTCATTGTAAAGCCATTTAACGAAAACCCCTTTTCCCAGAAGGAATTTTAGCCACCCCCTGCCCCCTGTAAAAATCCCAAAGGGGAAGAAGAAAATATTGTCGAAAAAATTTTGGAAATCTAGGGAATTTTTTAGAGGAAAAATTGCAATATCTTGTTTCAATGGAAGGGTTATGGACCAGAAGGGAAAAATTAAAGGGAACCCGGGAAAAAAATGTTCCCCCCCCTAGGGGTTACAAAAAGGGCCTTTTTTCAAGAAACATCCCGAAAAAACCCGCCCCCGAGTTTTTCCCAAGACCAAACCAGCTTTTTGATGTTACACACCATTTTAGTTTCACTGGAATATACTGTCCCCGTCCCGGGCCAAACCATGTGCCCCAAACCCGGAAGACCCCCCCATTTAAAAAGTGCCGGAAAAAAGGGGGCTTTCCCCAAACCCCCATTTTTTGTTTCACTGGGCATTGGTTTTTTCTTCCTGGGGCCCCCAGCATGAGGGCCCCCAAAACCCGCAGACCCAAACATTAAAAAAATGCCGGAAAAAAGGAGTTTTTCAACCACCTTTTTTGTTTCATGGGGCATTTACTGTCCGTTGTCCGGGTTGCGGGTTGCCCCTTCCCTTTTGGGGGGTGCGGACCAATTGGCTTCACTTGGGAAAAACTGGTGGTTAAAAAAATCCTCGTTCCACCCAGGTGCCCTTTTTCCCTTGGCATTCTTTTTTTTATTTTTAAATCTCCCTGCGGAGGGGAAAATTTTCTCTGACTTTGTTTTGTTTTCCGTTTCTTTTCCTTACTCCATGTCCTCTGAATTACCTAATTGGTAAGTTTTCCTTTACCTCCCCCCTTTTTCAATTCAGAGGAATTTTTTTTAACCCCGTATTTTTGTACATGCAAGTTTTTAAGTTTAATTCTAGAAAACACATTTTTAAAATAGATGGGAATCCACCATGTTTTTGTTTCTCTTTTGAAATTTGTATTAAATGGGTTGCTAAATCAGGGATTGTTAGCTATGTTAAAGATTTGCAAAAAACAGATTTTGAAATATGTAAACATTAACAATGTCCTACCTATTTGTTTCGACAGCACCATAAACCCCTTGAGCCACTCTTGACAATTGTGAAGAAAAAAAGTCTGTTAGAAAAAAAATTTTTTTATAATAGGCCCGTGTATAGCTGCTTTCAAGCAAAATGCCCCAAAAAATTAAAGCATGCCTTGGCCACTTTGGACAAATTTTGAAGAACAAAATTTTTTAGAAACAACATTTTTTTTTTTTAAAAAGGCCTGTAGTATTCCTGCATTTTAAAGCAAAATGCCCCCAAAAATTTAAAGCATGACCCTTGAGCCAAATTTGGCAATGTAAGAACAAAGGCTGTTAGAAAACAAATTTTTTTTTATAATAGGACCTGTTGTTTTTGCTGCTTTCAAAAACAGCATGACCAAAAAATTATAAAAAAAGACTTCTCAGCCCCCTGTTAAAAATTGTGAAGGAGAAAATTCCATTTTGAAACCCTTTCGTTCCCCAAAGGGCCTGATTATTCGTTTTCAAGTACTGACCCCAAAAAATTATAAAAATGGGTTCTAGCCACTGTTAAAAATTGGAGGAGAAATGCCCTTAGAAGCCCCAATTTTTGTTCCCCAAAAGGGCCTTTTATTGCTGTTATCTCACAGCACTGACCCCCTTTTTTTTAAAAAATGATTCTCGCCATGTTAAAAATTGTGAGGAAGAAATGCCAATTAGAAGCCCCATTTCTGTCCAAAGGGGCCATGATTATTGCTGTATTCACAGCAAATGGGCCCCAAAACCATTTTACAATGGACAACTTTTAAGATAAAGTGAGTAAATGGAAAAACGGTGTTGTCATGAAAACCCTTTCTGTTTTTACAGTTCTCACAGCAAAAGAGAAAAAGAGGAAAAGAGAATAAAAATTCGGGTAAGAAATGATATTTTAAAAAAAAAGTTTTCAAAAGGGGCATTTCTGTTTGAAAAGGAATGGAAGTAGACGGCAAAATAATCGGTGAACCCCCGGCAATTGGGGCCCACAACATCATAGGATCCCGCCCGATTCATCTTTATGAAAGTCAAACGATCCCCTTTTTGTGGAAAGCCGGGTGCGTTTCTCTGTAATGACACCTCCGCTGTGCTGAAGGTACGTCAGATATGACGCAGGTGCTGGGAGGGGCAAAACTCTATGGCGTGACGAGCCCGCTCAGGCAATTCGTCCATTTGGATACCCCGAAGTCTATTGGGTCCGGAAACCCAAAGCAAAAACATCGGTTTGGACGCAG
>JAODAL010068874.1:0-16617 GCA_025379985.1 Phyllomedusa bahiana
TGACCTACACACTTGTCTTTGTGGCACTGTCTGACCTCATGCTGCTGCTGTGACCTAAACACTGTGTCATTGTCCCACTCTGTGGCCTACTCCTTTTTTTTGCCACCTCCAGAATGTCATTGTGCCACTGCCTGACCTCATGCTGCTGCTGCCGTGACCTACCACTCTGTTCATTGTGCCACTGTCTGACCTCATGCTGCTCCTGTGGCTGCTGCGTGACCTACACACTGTGTCTTTTGTCCCACTCTGTGGCCTACTCCTGTTTTTGCCACTCCAGAATGGGATTGTGCCACTGTTTAAACCTCATGCTGCTGCTGTGGCTGCGGCTGTGACCTCCACACTGTGTCTTTTGTGCCACTGTCTGACCTCATGCTGCTGCTGTGGCTGCTGCTGTGACCTACACACTGTGTCATTGTCCCACTCTGTAGCTTACTCCTGTTTTTGCCACCTCCAGAATGTATTGTGCCACTGCCTGACCTAAATGCTGCTGCTGCTGCCGTGCCGTACTCCCTGTGGCATTGTGCCACTGTCTGACCACATGCTGCTCCTGTGGCTGCTGCCGTGACCTACACACTGTGTCATTGTCCCACTCTGTGGCCTACTCCCTATTTTTGCCATCTCCAGAATGTGATTGTGTCACTGTCTGACCTCATGCTGCTCCTATGGCTGCGCCGTGACCTACACACGTGTCATTGTCCCACTCTGTGGCCTTTACTCCTGTTTTTGCCACCTCAGAATGTGATTGTGCCACTGTCTGACCTCATGCTGCTGTTTGTGGCTGCTGCCGTGACCTACACACTGTGTATTGTGCCACTGTCTGACCTATGCTGCTGTGTGGCTGCTGCCGTGACCTAACACTGTGTCATTGTGCCACTGTTGACCTCATGCTGCTGCTGTGGCTGTGCTGTGACCTACAAAACTGTGTCATTGTGCCACTGTCTGCCTCTTTGCTGCTTGCAGTAGCTGATGCCTTTGACCTACACACTCTGTCATTGTGCCACTGTCGACCTCTTTGCTGCTGCTGTGGCTGCTGCCGTGACCTACACACTGTGTCATTGTGCCACTCTGTGACCTATTCATGTTTTTGCCCACCTCCAGAATGTCATTGTGCCACTGTCTGACCTCATGCTGCTGTGGCTAGCGCCGTCACCTCCACACTCTGTCACTAATGTTGCCACCTGAACTCTCAGCTTGTTTTTTTTCCAGCTTTCTCTGGCATGACTTTATCAGGCAACATGTCCGCTTCAGTTTTTTTGGTCAGTTTTGCCCTCTTAAGTGCCCTGGGAATTTTATCGTGAAGCGATTCTAAGAGCGGCGGCAGTCATCTGCGTGTCATACTAAAACACAACATTGTATGAACCCAAACAAGCTCCCTCTCATATTTAAGCATGGCACAACGTTCTACTAGCACCTGCAGACTCTTATGCAGCCTGGAAATAGCTGTTTTTTAACGTGATTCGTGCCAAAGTAATTCGGAACAAAGTTATTTTTTGCCGAGAAATTCGGCGAAGTGAACGAAACGAATTTCGGGAAATTCGCCCATCTCTAGCAATGACATAATTGAATGATTCTGTGTGATGAAGTTTTGTAGTACTGTACATTAAATAAATGAAAATTGTTTACATTATATACTGGAAACCTGCAATCTTTGAATTGAAAGAGCTGTGTCATCGCCAATAAGTTGTTGAACACAGTGCTGTGGAGATGCACACTGGAGCTCCGAATTCAAGATAACGCCCGCTCCCTGTGCTGGTTTCACCAATTCTGACAAGCACTGGTGGGGCTCTTTTTGGAAAGTAGAGAGGTGGTACTTCTGTGTCCAGATCTTGTCCTTCCATACTCGCTGTGTGTAAGCTCTCGCAGGCCATATAAAATGAAGTGGATTCAGCCCACGGACCTTCTGTTTGACATGTATGCTTTAGAGTGTTAATGGTATGTTCACGCGGCTTATTTTGACGTGGTTTTGGACAAGGTTTTCGGAGCGTTTCCACTCCCAAAACCTAACCTGAAACACGCTTCTTCAGAAAAGGTTTTAAAGGCGTTTCTCGGTGAGGTTTTGGACGAGGTTTTGGATGAGGTTTTGGACGAGGTTTTCACCCATACAAATTAATAGCTAGGACAAAAAACACGGCGAAAACCGTGCCTAAAACTCGATTCAAGTCTTGACATGACACTTCTTTTTCAGAGCTTCCGAATAAGCGTGTAAAAACTTTGTCGTGTGTGAACTACGAGGTTTTACATAGGAATCAATTAAATGAACTGGGGGCATTTTGGAAGCGCTTTGGACGAGGTTTTGGGTGAGAAAACTTTCCGAAAACCTCACCCAAAACCACGTCAAAATAAGCCGTGTGAACATGGCCTTAAAGTCGTGGCAAAATTCTGCAAGAAATGAGAAGTGGATCTGCAACATAAATTGACATGCTGCAGATTTAAAATCCATTCCACAGGTCAATTTCAGAGCAGATATTGTGCAGATTTTTTTCTGCATCGCATCAACTAGATTTATTAAAATTGTTGCATATCCTTTGAGAAAAATCTTCAGCATATACAATGCATTTCAAAGCACCTAAACTTCTTCTGTTTCCATGTGCATTCAGCACAATAGTGAAATCAGGCTGTGGTTATATACAAAGAAAGTGACGTGTAATCATCCAGGATATGTCCAAAAACTCTAAGCAAAGAATGTATAGCATCACTCAGCTTTGATGTAGATTTAAACAGTAAAATGTCGAATCGCCCTGCAACCGTCTCTCCATATTCGGGGCTGCGATAGAGCAAAAAGATGAGTTACTAAACAACATTTTCCCAAAATATTTTGCCCTGTCACATATAGAGCAACGCGTCAGATATTTTTCCATTTTAAATTTTTTTGATCTGCCACCTATCTCACAACAGGAGAAACAAAATATAAATAGATGCCAGCTCAGAGAGCTGCAAGCTCCATTTTGGTAAGTGACTGTTGGGCCGTGTAGGTGGGAAAGTAAGATAAAGAGAAAGAAAGGAGTGTGTGTCAGATAAGATGGCGGGTGCATCTCTAAACAACCATATATCACAGCAAATGGGATCATTAAGTAAAGAGACCTGACAATGCAGTGAATATCACACTGGAGTCGGAATGATAGTATCCATATTTGATCCATGCAGGAAACCGGTGAATGTTATCTCATATACTATGCAGAGGCACAATAATATGCAACACTAGCAGGGGTCGATTCAATTTAACTGCTTGTGTGGTTAAAGACTTTGCTGCTGATTTGAAGCCAACATATCCAATAAAGTAAACCTCTTACTACAAAACACGAGATTTTATTCTAAGAGATTATTTTTTTTCATGTAATTATACATAAATCAGAAAATTATTAAACACATGAATGGGTCTGCTGGGGAGTGTCTGCTGCTAGTCTGTCTTGATGAAACTGCAATCCTGCCTCAATCTGTTGGGGAGTCTCTGATGCTCATCTGTCTTGATGAGACTGTAGTGCAGCCTTGATCTGCTAGGGAGATTTAATAGTTCGCTGCTGGCTGTGGTGCTTCTGTTCCACTCCTTTTTTGCTCCTGTGAGGCCATATCATGAGTGGAAATACTATACACAGGATTGGAAAGAATGTCTAGGATCGAGAAGAGACTACTAACTGTAAATGACCTCAATGGAGGTGTTTGATATACAGTAATTATTCTATGCAGGAGTTTTCCCTATATGTATCTTGTTCTTTGTATTGGATCAATAACACTGATTTGTATTGGATAATAATCCACTTATGAGTCTGTGTCAAACTGGATTGAAATGTACATATTTTTTAATCATATGAAATAAAGGTTCTATTTATTCAGATCTTTATATGCTCAGTCTGTGATAAGGTTCTGTGGTGCTTCTGGTCACCCTGGAGAGGGACTTGAGTCTTCTCCTAAGGAGTCTCTGCTGGTTGTCTCTCTGGATGAGACTGCAGACCTGCCTCAATCTGCTGGGGAGTCTTTGTTCTTGGTCTGTCTAGAGGGCCCCTTCATTTCCCCCCCTCATGTTTTTTGAATTTAAAAGTGGCAGAAATGTTTTTTTCCCAAAAAAATTCCTATGTTCCTTTTGACTTTTTTTTAAATTTTCCAGTAAAGTCCCGGGGCTGATTTTGTATTGTTTTTAAAAATTTTATGTTCCCGGTTTGAAGACAAACCATCGGTTTGTTTTTTTTTTGGGGCCCCTTTTAAATGAAAATCCATCCCTCCCTCTTTTAGGGGACCCAAAAAGAGGGAAACATCGGGCCCACGCCCCCCCAACCACACAAAAGGGTTTTGGGAAAAACCCCCACCGGGAAAGGGTTCTAACCACGCCCCCACCTAAAAAAAATATCCCCCACCCCTCCGCAAAAAAACCAGTGCCAACAAACGCATTTTTTACGGGGTCTATAAAAGGTATTTATATAAAGTAAAGGTATTGTTTTTTAAAGGGAAAAAAACTTTACAAATAGCTGAAAGAAATGTTCAAAGGGAATGGATTTCTACCCTCTTCTTCAGGAAGGGCTTTTGTTCTCCCCCCAAGGAGGTGAGTCTCCCCTCCCTGAAGAAAATTGACATCTTTTGGGTTGTGTGAAAGGTGGAAGGGAAAAGGGTTGTTGGAGAAAAACAGTTTTGCAGCCCCCCTGTTCTGCTTCTCTGTTTTGCAAAAAGCTCTCAGATGCCAAACTCCTTGAAACCAGGCCCTGAAATTGGGTTGAAACCCCCGTTATAATACAGTTGAACTGTGAAAAAATTGTGGGAATCCCCACACTGCCCCCCCCTTTTTCCCCCTCCCCCCCTTAGACTTTTAAAAAGGTGGGGTTTTTTTTGGGGGAGACAGGGTAAAAGCTGTTTTAAATGAAGGGGGTTTAAAACCAATCAGCTGATAGTCAGCTTTTTCCCCAGTCGTTAACCTTATTGTTGGGAAAAAGAGTTTAGACCCAAAGAAATCTTTCTCGGGGCAGTTCGGTTAACTTTTGATTTCCCACAGCTACGGAGAGTAAGCCCCGAATGCGGGCCCGCCAATCCCCGCGCAGGGGGGTTTTCCCCATCTGGGGGGGTATAAAAAAACCCCTAAATGAAAATGTCAGCAGTAATTAAAAAAAAGGGGGGGGCCGTTCCCATACACCCTCCCTGCAGAAATGCTTTTTAGATGGACAGAAAGCCATATCTGCTATATACGTGTTTTAAGGGTTTAAACCCAAAACCAAATTTTGAAAAATTTGCTTTTTTTATGTTCCTTCTTTTGAGATTGATTTTGTGGGGGGGAAAAACCCCCTTTTTAAATCCTTTAAATGTAAACAGATTATTTTAAAAATCCTACTTCCCAAAATTTTAAAAAAACCCAACGGGAGTTCTAAATGCCGTTATATGAACCCCCAACCCTTTTCACAAAAGATCACCCCCTTTACATCAAATGCATATGGCTCGGGAAAGGGAAAGCAAATTTGGGGTTTTCCCGTCACCCAGTTTCCTGGTCGTTGGATCCCCTATTCAGCATCAAAAAGAGCGGGGAGATAACCCCCCAAACTGTACCGGGGATCTAAAACCATTACCTCAAAAAAATTTTTTCACCATACAGTGATTAATATAGGGGTTTTAGATCCCAGTGTACACAGGCCCCTGCAGCTGTATATTACTTTCTTACGGGTGCCCCTTTTGGGGTTTAATTTTGGGTTTTAAAAACCCGGGGCTCTTAGACTGTTTTTACCCCTTTAAACAGGCAATAAAAAAAGGGGTGTGCCAGTTTTAAAAAGAATAATTTTTATTCAAAAAAGCTAAAAATTCTTTTCAAACCGCCTCCAATGTCAGCCCAAAGGGTACACAGCTCCAATATTTTGAGTACATAGGGTTTTCAGGAAAAAAGTCCTTTTTTTTTTCCACATTCAAACCGGAGTTCCTTGTGGAGACGCCGGGGGAGGGGCAGCCCGCGCAAAAGGCAGCGACTTTTTTGAGGAGATCCCCCTTCCCCTTTTTGAAGCATGGGTAGACGATCCAACATTTCACACTATTTGTATAATTACTGGGGGTGATGAGCGATTCTTTTCCTATTTCTGGGTTGATATTTGATATCGGAATTATCAAAAAGGGATACCCGATGGGTCGTAATAGTTTTATCCCCGTGACCTTTAAAGGGTTTTATGGGAGAGGAAAAACCCTTCATTCTTACCCCCAAACAAGGATGGGGGAAGGGGAAATTTAATTCCCAAAAACCCAGAAACCCTGTAAAACGGGGGGGGCTCTTCTTAGGAAAGGGAATTTGGGTTTTTTAAAAGCCACAAAAAAAAAATCACGGGACCATTACTACCCCCTATCTTGCCCCACAGCAGGGCCCCTTTTTAAACCCTGCGGGGCCCCCAAAAATTTTAAAAAGTGCCGGGAAGGGCCCAGTATAAATTTAAACCCATCATTTTACTTAAACCCCTGGACTTTGAATATCCCTGTCCTGGAACGCAGCATGAGCCCAAACCTGTCTGCCCCCAGATTAAAAAGTGCCGGAAAAAGGAGTCTTTCAACCCCCATTTTAGTTGAACTTAATTTTTAATTTTAAAAACTGCCGCAGCGCCCCGGGCCCGGGCCACCCCCCCCTAGGGGGGGGCCCCCATTGACCCGGGGGCGGGGCGCGGTGAAGCCGGGGCCCTTTGTGCGGCCGGAAGCGGGGGGGGCTAGGCGGAAGTGCAAGGTGTTTTTTAATGCCCCCCTTTCCCGGCCCGTTGGGCATTTTCGCGCCTTTTGCCGAGCTTGTGCAGGTCCCGCACCTTTCGGCTCTTTTGCGTGTTTGGGGGCGGATCAAAGGGAGGGTCCTGAGGGGGCCCGGGCTGAAAACCCAGGGAGCCCCCTGGCTCCCAAGCAGCGGTACCCCGATTTTGGTGGGGGGGGGGGGGATCCGGTCGCCGCGCCGATGGGCGGCAGGGAAAGGCAGCCCGCGGGGAGCCGGAGGAGTAATTCCCAAGGGGGCACCCCTTTGGGCATAGGCGTGGGGGATTTGGGCCCGGGGCCCCACCGCAGGCAGGGGGGGGCCCGGCCCCGCAGGTGCTGTGACTCCGGGGAATTGGGGGTGCGGCGCGGGGCAGGCCCCGGGCTGCCCACCGAAAAGCGGCTGCCCCCGGGGGAACCTTACCCCCCAGGGCTCCCCCGTCCCCGCGGACCCCTTTGGGGCCCTTCAGGCCGGGGGGCGGGCCCAATCTGGGGGCCGGGCCCCTTACCCGGTTTGGGGGGAAAACCCGGGAGTGGGCCGGGGGGGGCCCCCTTACGGGGGGGGGGCGGGCCCCTGGACCTCGGTTTTGGGGCGGGGTTCGGCCCTGTTTCTTTTGGGCTTCTATTCGGCCCTGGGGTGGGGGGGTGGCCCCCCCTGGCAAAAACCACGGTGGGGGGGGGCCCCCGGGCCCGGGGGCCCGGGCGGTTTCAAGACGGGGGGTTTTCCCCCGGGGCTGGAATGCGGCAGGAGGTTTGACGGGCGACAGTGGCCCGGCCCCAGCGCGGTTTCCGGCTATGTTTTTCCCCTTTCCCGGGCCTTTGGAAGGGCCTGCCCCTTTCCCCCGCGGCTTGCCCCGGTCGGCCTCCCTTTTTGGGGTTCTGCAGGCCTTGCCCCGGGGCCCGTCGGGCACCCGATCGAAAAGAGGCTTTCGGGGGTGAGGGCCCGCCCAAAGGAAATTCCGGGGTGGGGGTGGTGGGTCCACGCCCCCCACGCAGCGGGGGAGTATATGCCCTTTGGGTCTTGTACGTTTCCCCTATTTTTAGATCGCAAGGGGGGAGGCCCCCGGGGTAGGGGGGTCCCCCACCTTGGATCGGGGGGGGGCGTTCATGAAGGAAACCGGGGGGGGAATGGGCCGGGGGGAGGGGGGGGTTTAGCGACGGGGGTTGGGGGAAATTTTTTGGGCCCGAGGTTTGAAGGTCGGGAGGGGGGTGGTTGGTGGGGGGTCGCCGGGGGGTGCCTGGGGGGGTTCGGCGGTTTTTGCCAGGCCCTCTCGGGTTTTAAAAGGCTCGGGACGGGGGGGGTCGCGGGGCCCGGGGGCCCCTTCAGTGGACCCAAAGCGAGGGGGGGGGACTGTGTCGGTGGGGAAGAAAAAAGTCCCCCCAAGGGGGGTCGGGGTTAGATGCCCGGGCCCAAAAAGGGGAAGTGTATGTGTGTTTTGGGAAGGGCCCCGTAGGGGAATTTAAAAAGCCCAAGAGGTGAGAGAGAAAATTGGGAAAAGGGGACGATTTCGTCGGGTTCTTCTCCTATTACCTTTAGAGAAGTTCAAACTTGGGAAAAGGGGGAAAAAAAAAATTTGAGCCCAAAAAAGGAGGGGGGAAAGGGAGAAAGGGCCGGGGGCCCGATTTATTCGAAAAGTTTTTTAACTGGCTGAAAGGCGTTTGCGTTACTGCGATGCCCCATTGGAAAAAAAAGGCCCCCCCGAGTTTTGTTCGGGTTTTTCCTTTTGTAAAAATGGATGGGGAGGGGGAAGCGCATCGGGTTTATGGGGGTAAAACCCTTGGCTGCTTTTCCGAGGGAAAAAATTTTCCGGTCAGGGGGAAGGGGGGGTTTCGTTTTTAAAATAGGTGGGGGGCCCAATAAAAAAAATTGGTCTGGGGTTTTAAAGGCATGGCCCCGCCAAATTTTGGGGGCACCCCTTTCTTGGGGGGGCCGGTTCGCCCGGAAAAAGGGGGGACCCAGGGGGGGGTTCTGGGTCGGGGATCCCACCCCCGGGCCCTCAAAGGGTTTGGGGTTTTTTGGGCGTTAAATTGGGGGGCCCAGTGAAAGTTCGGGGTGGGGTTGTCGTTTTCAGGCACGTAGGCCCCTTTTTGGGCCCCGGGCGCCGTCCCCCCCCGGGTTACCCGTTGTTTTCAAAAAGGGCCGGGGGTAAAGGGCCCCGGGGGGGTCCCGGGGGGGTTAAACCCCGGTTAAAATTGGGCGGGGGATGGGAACCTTTTCTACCCCGCTTTTCCCCGGAAAAGGGGAATGGCGGCCCCTTTTGGGCCTCGGGGTTTTGGGGGCGGGAAATTGTGTTCCCGCTCCCGGGCCCCCCGGTTTCCCCTTTTTTGACAAAAAAAATTTAAAAGGGGGCCGGGCCCCGGGGGGGAAAATCCCGAGGTGGTATCCCAAAAATTGGCAAAGGAGGTGTCGCTGGGGGGGATGGCCAAAGGGCCGTTTTAAAAACCCCGGGCCCTTTTCCCGGGCCTTTTGGTTGGGGGTCTCCTCTAGGGGGGAAAAATTCCTAAAAAGGAGCCTGGGGGGAAATTTTGGGGTCCATTCCCATTTGTCCTTTCAAAAGGGCCCCAACGGTGAATGATGGGGGTGCCCCCGGAACCCTTTTTTCCGGGGGTGTACAAACCCCCTTTGGGTGAGGCGGTGCTTTGGTGCGGAAGCAGGGCGGTCCCCCGCTGATGGCCAAAAGGGTGATATTGAGTCGGCGTTTCGGCCCGTTGCCGGGTTTTTGAAGATTGTTTGGGAAATGTTTGGGGGTGGTTTTTTGGGGTGGGGAGTTTTTTGTCGGGCCCTTGCCAGATGGGGGTGTTTGCTTTTTCCCTTTTCCCAATTTTAGGCGGGTTTTGCACCTTTTTTAAAAGGGTGGTTAAAGGGTGTTTCGGGGTTGAGTTCCATCACCATTATCCGGATGAATTTTTTTGGGGGGGCCTGCGGGAAACGCCGGTGTGCAGTCGTTGCTAGGGGCCCTTGGGTTGGGTGCTGATCGTTTGGCGTCCCCCCGGCAACCCACAAAACGGGGGGCCCCAGCCCTGTTTGTTTTTTTTAGTTATGTATTGATTCCGTGGGATGGAGTGCGGTACCTGGATAAGTTAGATTTTGCGGCGGAGGTTTGTCGGGTGGTGGGTTTTCGCCCAAAAACCCCTTGAGGAAAACTGCGGTTTGGGTTGGGAAGTCAATTTTGCGGGAGGATCATGCCCATGGGGCGGGTTTTTTGTCGGGCGGTTTGGGCCCGTGGGAACGGCGGGAGTGACAAAGCCGCATCATTTCCCTGGGGCCCTTGGGCCCGGGGGGCCAGGGAAAAAACTTGCGGGTGGGGGGGGTTTTTTGGATTTTTTTACAACGGGCCCGGGCGATTAATTTTTTGGGGAGGAGGAATTGTCTAATTTAGGAGTGTGATGTTTTTTCCGGGGTGGGGGCTGGAAAATTTTTGGTTTTTGGGGGGCCCCTTTTTGGGGGGCGTTTGGGGGTGCGGCTCCTTTGGCCCCGGGCGTGGGCGGCCCTTTCGGGGCATGAAGAAATCTGGTTTTTTGGAACTGTTTCCTATAGGGTTTTAGCGTTGGAATTGTGGGCGGACACCTTCCGGGACCCGGAAAAGGGTTTGCTTCTTTTTGTTTTTTTTGGGGGTAGTTTTTGGCGAAACCAAAAACCTGACTGCCCCTTCGCACCGGGGGTTTTTGGCCCGTTGCGTATGTTGGTTTTGCGGTGGGTTTTGGGGCTCAATTATGGGTGAGGGCGGAAAACGTCCCCGGGGTCCGAATTCCCTCGCTGATTTCTTTTCGGTTGCAGGGGGAACCCGGTTTCCCGGCCCTTTTGGGTCCGTCGGGCCCGAGGCAGGGGGGGAAGGGGCCCCATCACCCATTTGGAAAAGGGCCCCTTTGGGGGGCAGACCGGGTGATTGGGGGGTTTTTTGTCAGGGGGGAGTGGGCTGATTATGGGAAAGGCCCGCCTGGGGGGCGTGGTAGATTGGAAAAGGGTTTGGGTGATTTTGGGGTGGGGGAGGATAAAATTTTTGGGGTTTCTTTGTTGGTGGGGGGGTCCAAAAGGGGTCGGTTTTGGGCGGTTTTCTGGGTCTGAGGTTTTTTTCCGGGTTGGCTTTTGGGGGGTTTAAAATGAGGGGGCAGCGAGATTTAAAAAAAAGATTTTTGTGGTCTCCCCGGGGTCTACGTGGGGTTTTGAAAGGGGGCCGGGCGGGGGGGGGGAAATCTCGGCGCCCCGGGGGGTTTTTTTCCCTGCTAGTTCGGCTTGGCGGGGGGCTTGGGGGATGTTGCCAGTCGAACGATGAAGTATTGCTTTTCCGGGGTGGGCCCTTTGCCTTTGGGGTTTTTTTTGGGGGCATTGCGAGTGGGTGAGGGGGTGGTGGGCCCCTAGTTTGGTTGCGAGGGGGGGCCTTCAACAAGGGGGCCCTGGCTGGGTCTCGGGGGATGCTAAACGGGTTTTGGGTAAGTCGGTCTAAAAAGGATCAGTTCGGCAGAGGGAGGAAAGGGTTTCCCCGAAAGGGCGGTCCCGGGGGCCCCTTTATGTGTCCCGGGGCGGGTGGCTGGGGGAATTTCGGTTGTTGCGCCGGGTTGTGGGGGGGCCCCTCCTTTCGGGACGCAGATGGGAAGGTTTCCCGTGTTTCCCGTTCACGGCGGTTTTTTAGGCGTTGTTTGGGGGGGGAGTGGGGCTGGACCCCGCTTTGTTTGCTCCGCCCCTCCTTTCGGATTTGGGGGGGCTACTGGGCCCCGGCTTGGGGGGCCCTTTGTGCAGAGGTGGTTGTTGGATCGGGGGAAAAAAAAAAGGGAACGGTAGGTTTCGAAATGTATTTAAGGCCGCATTTGGCGGGGTTTAGGGTTTAAAGGGGGGTTGGGGGGGGGTAGTAAAAGGGGGGGGGTTTCTTGGGGTTTGGGAGTGTCCCGGTTGTCTTTTTTTGCTCTTGGGAGTGCGTCCTTGTTCCCGGTTTGGATCCTTGGCCTTTTGTATGTTCATGGGGTGGCCCCAGCGAAGGGGGGACATGCGGCCCGACGGCCCCGTTTAGTTGGGCTTCCCTCGGAACGTTTGCGGTGGTTTGTTTTTGGGGGCGGTCACGCGGGGTGCCCTTGGTGGGGTGGGGTTCCCGGGGGGTTTCACGCTTTGCAAACCCTGGATAACCTCCGGACATTTGGGGCTTGCCGTAGGGGGGAATGATTTGGGGGTCGTTTTTACTTTCAGGGAAATTGTACGAAACATCAAAATTTGGGTTGGGTTTGGGTTTTTGGAGGTCCTTTAGGGTATGGTTATTGTTTTGGTCGGATTAAATTTTTGGGTTTTGGGTTTATTGGGGAGGGGCTCGTTCGGTGGAGAGGGTGAACAAGGCCCCGGGGTTTAAAGGGGAACAGGGGGCGGGGGGGCAAAGTTTGTGGCCAGGAATGGGGGCGTGTTTGTCGGGCACTTGGAGTTGGAGGTTTGGCCAAAGGCAATTTTTTGGGGGTCTGTGGGGCCATCTTGACGGCTGTCGGACTGGGGAAAGGGCGCTGGGCCTTCAAAAAGGCATTGAGGGGAGCGCTTTGGCCTGGGTGGGGGCCCCGGGATGGATGAGGTTTTGGGAAAAGTCGTTTGGGGGGCGGCGGGGGTTTCTTTGGGAAAAAGGACGAGGTGATACGGTGAGGGGGGTCAATTTTTGGGGGTTTTGATTCCCCCCTTTTTTGGAGGGAAGGGGGGATCGACCTGGCCCCAAGGTGGTGGGCTTTTTGCAGGCTGGGAAACCCTGCCCGAGCAAAATGGGGGGCCATTTGGTTTTTGGCTTTAGGGAAACCCCCAGCCAAATGGAGAAAAGGCTGGGGGGAAATGGGGGTTTTTTGGTTTTCCCCTTTGGGGGATTTCGGTTTTGCGGTCGTAAGTTGGTTTTTTTTCCAAAGGGCCTTTCCCCACTTGGTTTTTCCTGGAGTTTAAAAATTTACAAATTATCGGGGGTTTTTTTATGTAATTTTTTTCTTTGTTGAGGGTTTTCATATATATATTTTTTATTTATTACTGGTTGGTGGGGGTTGTGATGGAGTTTCAATAAACATTTATATATTATATATTTTGAGTTTATTTCAAAAATTTTATTGGGAAATTTAAATTTTTGTTTTTTTTTGTTAATAAAACGGCTGGTGTGGCCCCAAAAATTTTCAAACCTGGTGGGAGTGTTTTTTCAAGGGGGGGGGGGGGGTGGGGGGGTAAAAAGGGGGGGGGGGGTTTAAGTTAGGGTAAAGGGGAATGGGGGTGGTTTGGGGTTTTGGGGGGCCTTTGAGCGCCTCAGGCGCAAAAGGGGCAAGCAGCGAGCCCGGGACGGGGGCCCCCCCCTAGGGGAGGGGCGCATGACCCGGCGGGCTGGGGGGCGGGTGAAGCCGCGGCGTTCGTTTCGGCCCGGAAAACGGGGGGGGCTTGGCGGAAGTGACAAGGTGTATTTAATGCTCCCCCTTCCGGGGCCGGTGCGGCACTTTTGCGCCAAATTTCCGGTGTCCCACCCCCCCCTAGTTGGTTTTTTTTGGGGGGCAAATTGAGGTGTCATGGGAGTCGTTTTTGGGGGGGGGTTCTTGGAATTTTGGGCAGGGGGATACGGTGGGGGGTTCATTTGGGGGAAGATTCCCTCCCAAATTTTTGGGAATTTTGGATCGACCCCGGCGAAGGTGGTGGGCTCTTGCAGGTGGAATTTCCCTTTCAGAGCAAAATTTGGGGGAGCCATTTTTGTATGGGGTTTTGGACCCCCCGGGGCCCGTGGGAAATAGGCTGGGGGTTAAATGGGTGTTTTTTGGTTTTCCCTTTTGGGGGTTTTTTGTTTGCCAGGTTGGGAAGTTGGGGGGTTCCTGGACCCCCTTGCCCCCAAATTGGTTGTTTGGGGGGTTAAAAAATTTTCCCGTTTTACCGGGGGTTTTGTATGGGAATTTTTATCTATTTTTGAGGTATGCATATAAATTTTATGTATTTATTTTACCCGGTTGGGGGGGGGGTTGTGATTTGGGGTTTCATATTTTAATATATATATATATATATTTAGGTTTATGCTATAATTTTTTATGGCAAAATTTTTTTATGTTGTATTTTTGTTAATTTTAAAAAGGCTGCTTGGCCAATTTTATCCACCTGTGTGGTTTGTGCTCATTTAAGGGGGTGGGGGGGGGGGTCAAGCAGGGTAGGGTAAAAAAATGGGGGGTTTGGGGGGGTTGGGGTTTTTTGGGGGCCTCCCGGGGTGCAAGGGGCCCCCCCCCCGTTCCGCAGGGATTTCCCTTTTAAATGTTTTTGACCCCCGATTAAAAAGTACTGGGAAAAGGAGTCTTTAAACCCCATTTTTTTTAAACTGGACATTGACTATCCCTGTTCTTACCACAGTATGACCTTTAAAACCCTTTCTGACCCACGATTAAAAGTCAAAAAAAAGGGGAGTTTTTTGAACCCCCATTTTAGTTGAACTGGACATTGCTTCCCGCCCTGGACGCAGTATGCCCATTAAACTGTTCCCCCCAAATAAAAAGTCCCCGGAAAAAGGGTCTTTGCCCCCTTTTAGTTGAAGGACTTTAAACAATATCTGCCCCTGTACCGCAGTAAAACCTTAAAACCCTTTTGACCCCAATTAAAAAAGGGGCTGGGAAAAGAGTCTTTCAACCCCCATTTTAGTTAAACTGGACATTACTTTTTTTTCCTGTCCTGGCCGCATTGCCCTTTAAAACCCTTTCCCCCCAAATTAAAAAGTCCCAGGAAAAAAGGGTCTTTGAACCACCATTTTGTTGAACTGGCTTTAACATATTGTCCTGTACCGCAGAATGACCTTTAAAAACCTTTCTGACCCCGATTAAAACGTGCCGAAAAAAAAAGTCTTTCAACCACCATTTTGTTTCACTGGACTTTTACATCCCTGTCCGGGGCCACAGCTGGCCCCAAACCTGCTTTGCCCCCCCCTTTTTAAAAAAGTCCCGGAAAAAGGGGAGTCTTTAAACCCCATTTTAGTTTCATGGACATAGACTATCCTGTTGGGCCACAGCATACCCCAAAACCCTTTTTGACCCAAAGTCACAAAGTGGCACTATGCTTTTTGTCAGTGACTTCATTTATTTTAATTTTTTGGTAACGACTTGTTTACAGAATTTATTTAGGGAAGTTTTATTTTATATTTTTTACTTTTACCTTTTTTTTTTTTTTTTAAAGTGTGAAAAACATACAACATAACCCCTCCCTGCATTTTTAAAAAGGTATTTTTTTACACGGTTAGATGTTTTAAATTTTGTCCGCAACCCCAAAAAGTATACAAATGCCCTAATTATCCCCAAAAAACTTCTTGTTGAGAAGACATTTGCCTCCTGGCTTCTAGATGATTCAGCAATCAATTCAATGGTTTCATTTTTCCCCAAACCCTTTTCATTGATTGGGGGAAGACTCCCTGGAGATCAAATGATGGACCCCCTATGACTCCAGCCCAGAAAATTTTAAGCCCCAAAATTTTGCAATTTTTGTCCCGCCCTGGACCCCCCTTTTTTCACTCTTAACCTACAGAAATCAACTTTTTCAAAATCTTTTTTTTTGAGAAATTTTTAAGCTCTCCTGATTGCCCCTAAGGTGAGAGCCAGTGCTGCCGTCAGCCATTTTAAAAGGAGGTCCAGCTGCCAGACTTACAGGGGTGCGTTTAGAGACCAGGTAGCGTCTTCACATTAAACCAGGTTCAGAGCCGGGCCCGGGGTTACGTGGGTGCGGGGAGGCCCGGGGGCGTCCCCAACTATTAACACGGTAAAAATTCCTTAGAACAGCAAAGAAAACAGTTGTCTGAAGCAGAGGGGAAAACGGAAATGTGAGGGAAGACCTCCAGCCTTCCTCATACAAAGTCAAGACCTGGGGAGCGCTTGCCCCCCCGTTTGGTGCGGACCAATTGGTTCACTTGGAAATACTGGTGTTTAACGTCCTTTCCACCCAGGTGCCCTTTTTCTTGGCATTTTTTTTCTCATTTTACTCAAAGGCTGGAGGAAAATTTTTCTGTACTTTGTTTTTCTGTCCGTCTCCAATCCATGTCCTTGAAAACCCACTCTGGTCAAGTTTTCCCTTACCCCCTTGTACAATTCAAGGAAATTGTTTAACCACTATTTTGTACATGCAAGTTATTTAGTAGTTTTAATTCTAGAAAAAACATTTTTAAAATGGGTGGAATCCCCCCATGTCTTTGTTTCCTTTTTTTAAATTTTATTAAATGGGGGTTTTTCCCAAAACAGGGATTGATAGCTATGTTAAAGATCTTGCAAAAACAAGTCATTTTTCAAAGTTCCTTAAAAGTTCCTACTATTCCTGTTTCTGACAGCCCACACCCTTGAGCCCTCTTGACAATTGTGAAGAACAAATGTCTTTAGAAACAACATTTTTTTATTATAGGACCTGTGATAGCTGCATGTAAAAGCAAAATGCCCCCAAAAAATTTAAAGCATGACCCTTGAGCCTTTAGACAATTGTGAAAAACAAATGTCTGTTAGAAACAAAAATTTTTTAGAAAAGGGCCTGTAGCATAGTGCATGTCCCGCAAATGCCCCCAAAAAAACAAAACTGCCCCTGGCCACTTTTGGGCAATTGTGAAGAACAAATGTCTGTTAGAAACAACATTATTTTTTTTTTTTAACCATAATCTTTTTTATTAAGTTTATAAAACAGAAAATTAGATGGGGGTACAGAAAGTAAAAGGGGGGGGGGGGGGGGGTTTTTTACAATAAACAATAGGGGTCAAAGAGCCTAAAAAAAAGCAGAAACAGTGTTTAAAGTAATAAGCAAAATGTAAACAATTTCCAAGGGCACAATCCCCAAAATTAATTAACTCACCTTTGGGGGAAATCAATTGGCCATTGAGATCGGGAGATTGCCATCATAGGAAAGGAGTCACAAATGCCACCAAACTAAACTGCGTAAGGGTTATGAAGGGAGCCCGAAACCTCAGAGCTATTTAGTAAAATATTTTGAATCTATCCATGGAA
>JAODAL010068875.1:0-16617 GCA_025379985.1 Phyllomedusa bahiana
GTGACTCCAGTCATAAGAAAATGAAAGTTCACCGAATGTGAAGACAAGAGTAACGATCTCACCACTAGGCTGTCTTGATGATGCACCTGTTCTTTCCCGCATGCAACGTGCAACTTTCCAGCACTCCCGGTCCGTCTGTTCCCGCCGAGAACCCGCTTGAAACACGACCAAAGTAGAAAGAAGGAGTCGCGTAGAATGCAAAAATAAATGCTGCTTTATTCTTTGTACACTCTGAGTACACTCTGTATCGATTGTACAAAGAATGAAAGGACCCAGCATTTATTTTTTGCATTTACTCTGACCACCTTCTTCTACTTTTGGTGTAGACCCCCAACTTAGGTTCTGCTGATGGAGCCTGGTACTGTTCCTACCCCCCCACCTTCCCAGCAGCCGTCGCAGAGTAATACGTGAGCGCTGAAGAACCCCCCCGGTCAGACCTGTCAGAGGAGGGACGATGCCGCACATAGCACGGCCAACTGACTATGGTAGGATTTTCCCAATAGAATTTGAGTTTCGTCCTCCCTCTCAATACTGGGAAAAAGGCTACCCATTTTGGACCGAAGCGAGGGTCCAATAGGGCGTGGAGGAGCCAGAAGTCATCCCCCAGCTGGATCGTACTATTTCGGCTGTCACTAGCCAGGCAAACAGCATGCGCGGCCCATCTGCACAATGACTCCGAGGGGCTCCCTGCCTCCATCGTCCAGTGTATACTGCACGTGTGCTTGCGGGTCATCTGCCTCGTCTTCCTCATCTCCATCTACCTCCTCCATCTGCTCCTCCTCTCTTGTCACCTGGGTAGAAAATCCACTCATTTCACCCATACATGCTTCTGCTCCAATCTCCTCCTCCTCCTCCTCCTCCTACCCCAATTCAGTCCCCCACCGGACTCCTGTGGCCGCTAGATGTAGTCGCCACGTCTCCAGTCCCCTGCCCAGCCAGATTTTTTTCAGCAGCTGTTCCAGGAACATGAAAGCAGTGGAATGACGTTATACATCCGTAGTCCGTCAACTGACAAAATAACGTGGCCTCCTCCAATGGCCTCAACAACGGCAGGTGGTCACGCAAGAGCCTCCACTGGCAGACATAAAGTTACACAGGGGAGGTACTCCTGTCCACCTGGATCATCAAAAAAATCGATAATGGTCCTTTCTCTGTTCATACAGTCGGTCATACATGAGGCAGGCTGGAATCCAACGGTGAAACATCGCATATCAGAGTGTGTTGGGGGGGCCGTAACTGCCGGCTGCAACTCGAGGAGGGTATTCCTGGCTTTGTAGGAATGGATGAAGGCATGCACAGTTTCCTGGCCAATTTCAGAATCTTCTGAAGATCGTGGAAGCTTCAGGAACCTTTTCATCAACAGATTGAACACGTCCCATGCATGGCGCATGGACCATCCCTCCTCAGTGCAGCGCGGACACATGTACCTCCCATTGTTCCGTCACCATGGTTCTGATTTGACAGTTTGTGCGGAGTAAGCCACACATCGATTTTCTTGCTTGCATGACGCGGAGCAGTTCCACCCTGTGTGACTTTGTTCTCGCCGAGGCAAGCCAGTGTAGACTGCGTGACACCGCTGTGCCCTACACATGTGGTAATATGGAGCCAGTATTGTGTAGGCTGATATGGTGGGAGATGGTGGAGGAGGCAGAACATTGTCGCAGGGAGCCCAGTTTGACAACGTGGAGGAGAAAGCGGCCGTCCTCCTGTCCAAATTGTTGGTGTGCCAGGGGCATGAAACCACATTACACCAGATGGGCCGTAAAGGACTTTTGTCTGGCCCTGACCGTAGTTACAGCTCCAGACGTCTGCGCTGCCCATGCCACCTTGTGAACAAACCGATAATCTCAAGGACTGGCCCACCTTCGTTCTACATCTTTATGAAGTGCTGGTTAATGCCTTTTTGGAAAAGAAATTTACGGCTTGGAACTCTACCATCTTAGCTCGGCACAAAGCATTAGTTCACTGAACAGTGCAGAGTCCACCATTTGGAAAGGGCAGACTGCATGTACCAACAACTTGGTGACAGGATGCACGGCAGCTGCTGCTACCTTAGGATGTGGACGCATACTGTTGTCTCTTTGCAATCGCCTCGCTGAATGACTGCCTGGCGCATGAGTAGCTAGGATCAGGCGCATCTGGTACCTGGAGATGAAGTCAAAGAGAATACAGCTCCCTTCCTGCAGAGGTTGTGGAGCCTTGACTGGCTGCAATGGCATGCGTGCCACTGGCGCTGCTGGCTGCTCCCTTTGCTGCTGCGCAGAAATGGGACCACCACATCTGAGTCACGTTCTCCCAGGCCACCGATGGTGTGACGCTGCATGTGTTTGAAGCAGGGCCGTGGTGCCAACGTTAGCTCCCTGGCCACTCATCACTTTCTGCCCCAACAGATTCTACATATACCCATATTCGGCTCTTCCAGTGTCTTAGCAGAACTGCCACACGCCGAGTATCGGATTTTACCTCCAACGCTCCGGCACTGAAGTGAACTTACAACCGTAGCTGCCTCGCTGATGCCCCTGTGCCGCTACTTTTCTTTGGACCTCGAGAGCGGGTTTTTTACCCGTTGCGCTTGGCTCCCAACCTCACACTGCTGCTACCCAGCTGACTCACGGCCACACAACCCACTTGTGCTGCTGCTCCGCTGCCTGACGCACAAGCTGACGCCCTCTTCTCCTGACAATGATGAACCCCGGTTGCCTCACCGTGGCTCCCTAGAGCGGTCGTCTTACAACATCAACTATTTTGTGTATTCAACGTCAACAGCTGTCCTCCATCACCGGTCATGGTATGCAGAGACTGACCCCCTCAGAACATGACCTCCCATGCACTCCAACATCTATACTTTGCCGCCTAAACAGCAAGAATGCAGGTGATATTGAACTCATTTCTTTGCTGCAAGTAGCCTGACTGCCCTCCTCAAATTGTCATCCTCGCTAATATAGTGGCGCTTAGCCCAGACCAGTATAGTATGATCTCTGGCTGAGGTAACCGGATGGGTCAGAGCGGGTTGAGGAACGGGTGAGGGGCCGATGACCCGCTCCCGGGCCATGCCAACTAAGGGTTTGTTGTCGGACGATCCACCCGACCTCTTGGCTGGGTTTGTCAGACGTCATCTGGGACGCAGTGGATGACCTGGTCAACCAATCAGAAGCCTGTGGGTTTTTGTTAGTCAGCACAGCGGCCGCTAGATTAAGCGGCAGTTGTGGGCCTCACCGAGTGACCCCTCTTGACGTCCCCCTGCTGTGCTGCACCTGGGCCCTGCTCACAGGAATGTTTGTGCCTCTGCCACTCGCAGGTAAGAGCCTGCACCCTCCTCTGTCTGACATACTGTTTTTCTAAAATGTACAGACACTGTTTGATGAAGATATCTGCATATGATAAATACACACCCAGTATTGACTCAAATGAACGACAATAAGAAGCTTTGGGTAACCCTTGGATATAAATTGCGCTCCACAAATGGGACAGGAAAATTGACTTTGTATGTGCCGTTTAAAAACTCTGTGTAATTTTACTGAATATAAAAGCACAACAGGCTTAATTAACCTTCGTGGATATTGAATATGCTACAGAAATTTCTTCTGTGGCGGTGAAAAACAAAGTTTCATTTAACAGAGTACAACCTGCCAGAAAAATACTTAAGTTACCCTTGGATGTAACATTGCGCCAAAGAATCTGAGCAACCAAAAACTAATAACTTTGTAGAGTGTTACAATGGCGTGAGTTTTTTACTCTACACAACAAGAGGAAAACTTTTAATTAACCTTCGCTTGTGAACTATGCTACAGGAAAAATGTATTTTTTGGCGGTGAAAAAGACAGTTTATTTTTAGTCACCATAAAAAATACAACAGCAGAACACGCTTAATTAACCTTCTTGGATGTAAATTGCGCAAAAGAATTGAGCAACCAAAAACTATCAGCTATGATGTAGCGTGTTACAATGTCGCGTTTTCTATGCTACACACAAAAGGAAACTTTGTAATTAACTTCGCTGTGAATTAAGCTACAGGGAAAATGGTATTTTTTTGGCGGTGAAATAAAAACGGTTTCTTTAGTACCACAGCAGCAGAACAACGCTTAAATAACCCCAGGATGGAAATTCGCAAAAGAATTGAGCAACCAAAAAACTACGACTTTGTTAAGCGGTACAATGGCGTGTTTTTCTACGCTAAACAAACAAGAGGAAAACTGTAATTAACCTTCGCTTGTGAATAATGCTTACCCGGAAAAATGATTATTTTCTGCGGTGAACATAAACGTTTTCCTTTTAGTCACCACATTGCAGCAGACAACGCTAATTAACCCCTGGATGTTAAATTGCGTAATAAAATTGAGCAACCAAAAAACTACGAGCTTTGTAGCGTGTTACAATGGGGTGTTTTCTACGCTACACAACAAGAGGAAAACTTGTAATTAACCTTAGCTTGTGAATTATGCTACAAAAAAAATGTATTTTTTGGCGGTGAAATAAACGGTTTCTTTTAGTCACCACAGCAGCAAAACAATGCTTAATTAACCCCTGGATGTAAATTGCGCAAAAGAATTGAGCAACCAAAAACTACGAGCTTTGTAGCGTATTACAATGGCGTGTTTTCTACACTACACAACAAGAGGAAAACTTGTAATTAACCTTTGCTTGTGAATTATGCTACAGGAAAAATTTATTTTTTGGTGGTGAAATAAACGTTTTCTTTTAGTCACCACAGCAGCAGAACAACACTTAATTAACCCCTGGATGTAAATTGCGCAAAAGAATTGAGCAGCCAAAAATGAAGTGGTATTTGTATTGTAAAAATGCTGTTTCTTTAAATGAATACAACAGGAACAGGCTTAGATACCCTTGGATATTCAATGTGCTGTGAGCAGATAGCATTAAAATGTATATGCAGCTGCACTGGACACACACTGGACTTCAGATCCAATACCCCACAAAATTAGAAATAGAACGTTAAGAGAAGCAGTCTCTGAAACAAGCTGAGACACCCCCCCAAAAATCGCTGTATAAAAATGAGTTCTTTAGTATCAGCTATCACAAGCAGCCACGGCAGCACCTTCCCTAATCAGTACAGTGAGAGCGGTATGAGCTCCCAGTGTCGCGCAAGGACTTATATAGTGCGGTGACGTCACAGAATCCCGCCGGTCTCTGATTGGCTTCATCTCTGCACATGTCATGCAGGCTATGCCCTTCTTCCTCCCAGAGTGCTTTGCCCCATGTAGCGCCATGTGCTCGCAGCCATTTTATCAATGAAAAGCACACTTCGTTCACCCGAAGTACCTCAAACTTCGACTTCGTTCAGAACCGAAGTTTTCCTGAAATTCTAAACGAATTCCACTTCATTAGAATCGATTCACCCATCTCTAGTTAGGATGACACAGACTGCAGTCAGGGCAGCACACTCTAGGTCCCCAGGACTGAGTTTACAGACATTCTCTGGGCCCCATAGGGTCACCGGGAGTCCCAATGACCTAATGAAGCAAGAAAATCCTCTTTGATTATGTCACTGTCATGGATCAGAGGAATGAAAGGGTTAAACGCCAAGGATCAGAGGTTGCCTCTGCTACCCAATGTTTACAGTGACTGCTCTAGGATAGAGCTGTTAACTATACCTTTGTTCCTAGCACAGTTATGGTGCCGGGAGCTGCAAAACCCCTCTGTCTGCAGCGATGTCCTTTGTCGTCACTGCAGACAGACGACCTGCATTGCCTGCCGTCAAAGGTCGGCAGACGGTCGTTAAAGGGGTTGTCTCACTACATTGATTCGTCCTGTTTTCTTGGTTTCATTTTGAATTAAGGGGCGTGTTTACTGGCTTCTACTAGGCTGCAGTAGAAGCCAGGTCTGTAGCTATAGCAACCAGGGCTGGCAGCCTTTCATGAGAGATCGAACAGGTCTGTAGCTATAGCGATACAGCCCATACAAGAGGGGATATCTAGGAATAGGGAGGACACTGTTAATGGACACATATTACAAAGTGACTTGTTTTTGCAAGATCTTTAACAAATAAAGCAATCCTTGTAGTGAGACAACCCCTTTAAGGGGTTAATGAACCAATTTTATAACACAAAACTCAACATTAACAATTATTAATGCTATTAAAGGAAATCTATTTTTCAGTATGTTTAGCTGTATCTGACAAATTTACAAGGGTATGCAACCCCAGTACTGCCTGCAGAGCTGATCTGGGTCTGTGAAGATCCAGCATCTTCTGTAGATATCCCTGATTGGACAACAGCCCCACACCATGACTGGATAACTCCACCACAACATAACATACAGGGAGCACTGCTGCCAGGTACCATGCTCAACCAGAGTTCTTAGTCGGGAAGAGCCCTCCACTAGTAGCTAGCATCCTGGGAGGATAAATGTGAGAGATGGGATCATGATATAACACAGCAACGGATCCTCTATACCAGACTACGCCCTGAAAATAAGCTCAAGCTCCACGTCCCAACAGAGCAGCACCTCTGCCAGTTCTTGTAGAACTACTACTCCCACCCAAAGTGGTGCCGCTGCTAGAGGGCCCGCTGCAGATGCACTGCTTAGTTGGGGCCCATAGTCCGGTGTCTACATTGCCTATTTGGTGATCTGGAACTGCCTGGGCACACATGGTACAGAAGGGAAAACACATGATTTTGGTTGCTCTTGCTTCTCTAACTCTTAAATTATATGGTTATGTTTTTGCAAGAAAATATGTGCTCAACTATGTGTTTGTGTTCAATTTAAACTGGTTTTCCACAATGCATATTCAAGCTGTATCTTTTAAATATGCCAGGAACATGTCCCATAGTAGGCACAAGTGCTGAACTGAATATTTATCTGACCTTCTTCAAATCCTCTGGAGTGTAACTCATTTCTTAAAGGGGTTTTTCACTATGACGTTTTGCAGAGCCACAAACAGCTTCAGGCTCACACTTCTTGATCAGGCTGTGAGTGGTTCTATAGCAGTGATAGGCATAACAGCTCTGCTATTCTTAGCTGATTCTATTATATTGATGTGACTACTGAAGATTTGTAAATAGTACAAGGCTACAGAACTCTAAAGGTATATCCACACGGCCTGAAGACTGTCTGAAAACCCACTGTCACCCATCCCTATAGACTTAACTAGAAAATCTGCCCAGTAGTTCACACTGCACGATTTTCTACTGGGTGGATTTTCACACTGGTGGCGTTTTTGAAAAACTGGGAACATGCACAATCTTCCATCCAGTTTTTTGGCCAGAAGGTGTGTTATTCAATGGTTAAGGGGGACGATTTAATCTGCAAACCACGGACGAGAGAACCGTTCAAAAGACCATTTAACAGAATCCCACTGGCATTTTACAACTGGCGTGTGGCAGTACCTTTAGGCGTTTACCTTGTCATTACCTTCAAGGCTGTATCTACAGCTCATGCTGCCCTAGGTATTAAGCACCTTTAGCTTCTGACATTCCAAATTAATTCAGAATTGAAGTGACTTTGGCACTTTGACTAAGAAGAAAGCTTCCATCTTCTTCTTTCTGGATCTGGATTCCAAGATAATATATCACCAAGGTCCTTTGTTTCAAAATGAATTTTACTCATTTTTGTAATCTCGTTCTCATCTTCATGAATTATGGTTATGTCATCCACATATAAGATAATGTACATCCTTTTTCCATTCATACATCTTGTGTATAAACATGGATCTGCCTGACCTCTTTTAAATCCTTCTTCTAGTAGAACTTTGTTCATTTTAGTTTTCCCAGCCCCTTTTGTATTTTTTACTGTAAAGATTTTTGTAATTTACAAAAAAAATTTTCCCTTACCTTGATAACATAACCTTCAGGTTGGGCATGTACAACTCTTCATCAATGTCACCATTCAAAAAGGCAGTTTTTATATCCAAATTTCTAACAATCATTTTTTGTACGGCTGCTACAGCCTTTAAAATTCTAAATGTGGGTTGTTTGGCAAATGAAGAAATTGGGGGTCAAATTTTCAAATTTTTGCAGAAACTTTTGAACAACCTTGCTTTAAATCTTACACTTTCCTTTCAAAAAAATTTTTGGGTTTTGAAAACCCCATTTACATTTAATCACTTTTGTGATAGTCGTAAGCTTCCATGTTGGGATTGAAGCAATGTTTCCATCTCCTCATCGCAGTTTTAAAACCCTTTTTTCATGGTGGGTAAGGTTTGCATCTTTTCCCTGATTTGGTTCTGAATCTGAATGTCCTTCCACATAAATAAATGCTGACCCGGGGATTATTTGTTTCATTTGTTGACTTTGTTTAGAGGTTGACTGGTTACTCGCATTTTCTTTTTAAAACCCTTATCCAATTTTCTACTTCTTCTGATTGTTCTCAGGTTCTAATTCAGTGGTTGTTCAGGTTTCACTATTTGTGTGATGTCATGAAACTTAAATGACACATGGTTCTCATCAATTACCACATCTCTGCTTATTCTTATCTCATTGGTCTCTGGATGCAATATTCTGTAACCTTTTCTAGATTCACTATAACCTACCAGGATACCCTCTTTAGCATGGGTTTCCCACTTGGTATGTTTTTCTTTAGAAACATGTACAAATGTCTTACTTCCAAATATTCTTATATTCTGTAGTTTTGGTTTCTTGTTAGTGAAATGCTCATATGGAGTTCTCAAAAGCTTTACTTTGGGGGTTCTAATGTCAAAAGTTCAACATCAGATTGCTTTACCCTCTTATTTTTGGGAGATCTGTGTCAAACCATACTTCTCCCCTTTCACAAAGAGTTGATTCTTTCTTTTTCAAACCATTTTTTCAGGGTTTGTTATTAAAAAATAGGAACATTAGTTCACATGGCGAATTTTTTGGGCAAAACCCCCGGAAAAAATGGTAATTCTACCTTAGGTCTTACAGGAAACTAGAATTACGCCCCTCTTTCCCGTGACAATACGCACATATTGTATCCGGGGAAAGAAGGACATTTCACTCCTTTCCCAGCGTTTTGCACCGTTAAAAAAAGTCTGACCCCCGTGCTTTAAATCATGCTGTCCAGCGCGTACATATAAAACACCCTGCGTATGTAAGGGGTTGGGGTAGGGAAACCGCCGGGGCCACCCCAAGCATGGTATTAAAGCCACCCAGGGAACGGAATCTAAATAGCCCCCCTTTTCAAACCCGAGCCCCCCCCAAAGCGGGTGGACTTGCTGCGGCTTAGGCTACCAGGTTCCCCCCCAGGACTTTTGCGGTGGCAGCCGAGGTGCACGTGGTGCAGAATCGTATCCGAAAAGAGTCTGGGCAGGGAGAGGTCAGGACAGGCGCAAAGGGTTTGGGTTGTGGACAGGCAGGAAGGGCAGGGCAGGCGGCAGAGGTTTGGGGGTCACAAGAACGTAGCAAGAGGTCTGGTACACGGAAAGGCGAGAATACACTTTGGGAACATGTTTGTAAGCACGAGGCAACATAGATCCAGCAAGGAGTGTTAGTGTGAAGTTACCTTAAGTCAGGAGAACGCGCAGGCAATTAGCCAATTAACGGGGCGCTGGCCCTTAAATCCCGAGATCGAGCGCGAGCGAGCCTTAGGACCAGTCACGCGCGACCCCGGCCGGCAGACGGTACGAGGACGGCACAGGAGGGAGTTAGGGATGAGTCCTTGGCAGCAGCTGCCCCCCCGGTCTCCGCGGCCCACGCGGCGGGCACCGACCCGGGTTGGACGACCGACAGGGGGTCACGGGTGCGCCGCGGCCCGCGGGCGGGGAGCAGGAGGGGGCCGTGACAGTACCCCCCCCCCCCCCTTAGGGTTCTCCCCCTCTTTTTAGGCTGAAGGAATTTACGGATTAGGTTGTGGATTCAGGATATTGGACTCTGGTTCCCAGGGGGACCTCTCTTCGGTGGCCGAAACCCCTCCAATCGACAAGATATAATCGCTTATCCCTGACGATCTTCATGTCCAGGAATGTCCATTCAACTTCAAAGACCATTCTGGGGATTCTAGCATCGGGAGATTGTGCAGCGACCCTCTGGGAGAACCGGTTCAGGACTGGAGTTTCAGGAGAGGAAACATGAAAAGGCGTTAGGGACCCGGAGGAGATGAGGCAGACAGAGTTTATGGACACCGGGTTCAGTTGTCGCAGAATTCTGAGGGTTCCAGAAAACGAGGACCCAATTGTAACTGGGAATCTTGAGGCGTATGTTATACTAGACGAGAGCACACCCTATGCCCTGGGAGGAACGTAGGGGAAGGTCTCCTCTTCTTGTCAGCTGGGTCTTCATACGGGCAGAAAGCCTGGAGTAGGGGCTTGACGGATCTCTCGCAAATGGTCTTGTTATCTCCTGAACCTGATTGTCCACGGCGGGGACTCGGAGGAGGAAGCCAGGGAAGGGGCGGGCGTGGGTGACGGCCATAGATCCACAGGAAAGGAGATACGGCTGAGTAGAGTTCTGAGTCCAATATTATAAGAGAACTCTGCCAGGTAGCAACTCGGACCAGTTGTCCTGTCGTCCGGACACGAGTGTCGTAAAGATACTCCTCCAGATTTGGTTTTACCCTCTCCACCTTGTCAATTCGTTTGGGGTGATATGAGGAAGAAAAATCCAGTTGATCTGCAAACGGGGGAACACAGGAGCACGCCAGAATTTGGAGACTACTGGACGCTCAGGTCGGAGACGATGTGGTAGGTAAGCATGTAGACCGAAAGATTGTGATGGTAGAAAGTATCCTGCCAATTGGGGAGCAGAAGGAAGACCAGTAAGCGGCACAAAGTGGGAAATCTTAGAAAAACGGTCAGTGGGACAACCCAGAGACAGAGTTTCCGACGAAGGAGGCGGTCCAGTGATAAGTCCATGCCTATGTGTGACCATGGAGATTCAGAAACTGGCAGAGGGACTAAGAGACAGCGGGCTATGGCGAGGAACCTTGTTTTTAGGGGCAAATTGTGGGATGCAGAAAGAACAAGCCTTGACGGTCTTGGAGGAGGGTTGGCCACAGATAGTGACGTGGAGATGAGAGCATAGGATTTTGAATCCCAGGATGACGGCCAGAAGAGAGCTATGCCCCCAACAAGAATTCTCTCCTATGTGCGGGGCGCCAATAGGTTCTGCCTGGAGGAATGCTGCGGAGTACAACGGAGCACGAGACCAGTCGTTCGGGAGCATGTATGCTGAGGCACGGGTTCCTCTCGGTACGTCAGGAAGAACGGGAGAATGGCATCAGCTTTGATATTTTTCTCGGACCGGTTCGGAAAGGGGGGGGGGGGGGGGGGGGGGGTGGATCTTAACATCAAAAGAGAGAAAAAAAGAGACCACCGGGCCTGGCGAGGATTTAGGCGCTGAAGCCGTCTGTAGGTATTGCAGATTTTATGGGTCTGTTAAAAGACGTCATAGGGTGTCGAGCTCCTCCAAGAGATGTTGTTGCGCCACTCATCCAGGGCCAATTTTATTGGGCCAACAGCTCCCGATCTCCAATGGCGTAGTTTCGTTCTGCCGAAGAGAAAGTTTTAGAAAAGGAAACAGCATTGTAGACGGTTTTGCATTTAGGGGGCCTTCTGGGTCAGGATCCGCCTGCTCACGGGAAGAAGAGGCATCGACCTCCAGGCTGAAGGGTTTCTCTCAGGATCCGGACGAGGACCAAAAAGGGTGAGGAGGAGAAGGCAGACTATTAATTGGGAGATCGATTCCTCGGAAGATGAGGGACCGAGCATCTAGGATTAGCGTTCTTCGGGTGAGAGCCAAAATGGGAGCCCTCTACCGTAGAAAAGTGGGGAATAAAAACTGCCGGGTCAGTAGGTGGCGAAAATTTTCCTTTTAGGGGGGAAAAAAAAGGTTGAATCGCACGGAGGACGACAGGGCGAGGCCACTTGCTTGGATCGCCCTGAGAGTTTCGCAGGATCCATCTGAAAGCCTCTGTCAGAGACTATGTACCCAGGAAAGGAAGACAGGGCCTGGTGGAACGTCACTTCTCCTGTTTGGCATACAGTCGGTTGTCCCGCAGGCGTTGCAGGACTTGGCAGTTACTTTGTCTGGTGGACAGTATCGTCAGAGATAAAACATCAAAATATCAGTTCAGGTATACAATGACGCAGGTGTACAGCAGTCCCGGAACACGTCATGACAAACTCCTGGAAAACGGGCCGGGGGTTGCATAGCCCAAAAGGCATCACGAGATAATTCGAAATGTCCGTTCGTGTGTTGATGCCGTTTTTTCCATTCGTCCCCCTTCACTCGAATTCGTGAGGTTGTAGGCCCACGTTAGATCAATCTTGGAAAACACTCTAGCCCCCTTGAGACGGTCAATACAGCTCCGAGATCAGTGGATGAGGGTAGCGGTTTTTCACGGTGATCTCGTTTAGACCCTATAGTCTATGCATGGACGGAGAGACACAATCCTTTTCTGCAGAAGAATAACCGGCTCGGCTCGGGGAGGAGGCTTAGGATGAATCCTTTCTACAGATTCTCCAGAATGTAGGCGACATGGCCTGAGGTCTCCTGGCACGGACAGTGGGTACGACCCTCCCCGCGGAGGACTGGTTTCTGGGAGGAGGGTCAATAGGGCAGTCGTGAAGGCCGATGTGAGGTGGCACAGCGGATTCGGCCTCCTTCTCGAGAGAATACTCCCAAAGTATGGGTACTCGGCCGGCAGGCCAGGCAACGGTTTGACAAGGGGAGCGGTGAAGTGGTAGGCACCGGGCGTGGTACCTCCAAGCAGCGGTTCTGGCATTCCCGGTCCCCAACGCAGGACTCTCTGCCCGTCTTCCAGGAGTGAGTAGGGGCGTGGCCTTGCAGCCAAGGGAGTAGCCCAAGAGGATAGCCGAGTGCAAGCCCTCGGGGACAGATCGTGGTACCTAATCTTCTCTTTATGCAGAGCTCCCACACGGAGAGTCACCGGCCGGGGTTATGGTACAGGATGGGATTCAGTGAGGTAGCTCCCCACTGACCGAAGAGATAAGCAGCGGTTTCTCCAGCCGGACTACAGGTATGCGGTTACCGGGGTTACCAACGAGGCTTAAGATGAAGTTCCCGGCAGATTCCGAGTCCAGGGAAGGCAGAACTCCTGAACGAAGGGCCAGCATCAGAAGTCACCTCTACTGGCCATCATCAAACGTCGTGGAGAGGAGGTAACTGCACCTAGGGCGCGCCTCTCCCACGGACCGTAGGTGAGAGCGTTTCCCGGACGCTGAGGACGGAAGGGGACAGTTTCTGCGAAAGTGTGGGCTGGCGCGTAGAGCATTGCTTCTCTGCCCGACGGCCTGGCGGTTCAGTTCTTGCTCCGTTTAAGTGAGCCCCGATCCACTTGCATCGGCTTCACCTCTGAGGTTTGAGGAGGCGCGAATAGGAGGAATGCAGGAACACTGGAGCCAGGGTGGAATCGCCGTCGAGGGAGGACTGAGCAGAGTCTCTTTCTTGGCGAAGCTCCTCCTGCCTCTACCGGCGAACCTTACATCCAATCCGAGTAGCTAGATGTTATTAAAATTCGTTTAGGAGGACGGGAGGTCTCTTGCTGCCAAGCGTTCTTTTACCACTGCTGGACAGACCCTTCTTGAAGGTAGCGCAAGAGGGCGGCATTGTTCCATGCGAGCTCCGAAAGCACAGGGTACGGAATTGAAACGCATAGTCACCCACAGGAAAGGATCGCCCTGACGGAGGCTCAAGAGGGACTGGTCTCAGCCGGAGGAGGCGGTGCCGGGCTCCTCAAAGTCGTGTGCGAATTCTGGAGGAAAGGGTCTGTAGGTCCGCCAGTCACTGGGTAGCTCTGTTCCCAGAGGGGGGTTGCCAAGCCAGGGCCTTCCCGGGAAAGTAGAATCACAAACAAAGGGCCACCTTGACCTCTCAGGGAAACTGTCTCCTCAGTCCACGTGCGATTGTGCACGAGTAACGAAACCCCGGAAGAGCATGGGAACACGGCAAAGCTGTGCGGGTGGAGGGAGCCGAAGTTTGGGTCCACGGTGGCCAAAGGGGCTGTAGGATGTAGGGACGGAGCCACAGTATGGGGGGCGGACGGAGAGACTCGCTGATGGGATGCAAGAAGCTGACGCATCATAGGCGGTGAGCTGGCCCAACTGCTGACCTTGTTGTGCGATTTGTTGCCGATTGCTGGGCAAACAATGTCGTAAGAGCCGCAGATGATTGGCAGAGGAACTTGGCGAGATTCATGGCTGGATCTAACTGTTAAGGGTTGGGTAGTGGATCCGCCGGACCACGCAAGCGATGGTTAGCTTAAGCCACGCCAGGGAACGGTTCTACGTAGCCCAGGTTTTCACCAGAGCCCGCCGCAAAGCGGGATGGACTTGGCTGCGTTGAGGGCTACCCAGGTCGTCCCCCTGACGTAGACTTGCTTGCGGTGGCAGCCTGTAGGTGCAGCGTGGTGCAGAATCGTTAGTCGAGAATCGTAGTCGTGGGCAGGCAGCAGGTCAGGGACAGGGCGGCAAAGGTTCGTGTCGTGGTCAGGCAGGAAAGTCAGGGCAGGCGGCAGAGGTTCGGAGTCAAGAAACGTAGCTAGAGGTCTGGTCACGGAAAGGCGGAGAATACAATTTGAACGCGTTAGCTAAGGGCACGAGGCAACATTAGATCAGCCAGGAAGTGTTAGTGGGACGTACCTTAAGTAGGTGAAGCGCCAGGCGATTAGCCAATTAAACGGGGCGCTGGCCCTTTAAATCCACGTGAACGAGCGCGGCGGCGCGCCTTAGGACTCAGTCACGCTCGCGCCCCGGCCGGCAGAGGACTGCGGACGGCACAGGATCGAGGTTAGGTGAGTCCCTGGCAGCAGCAAGCAGTCAGCAGCCCCCCGGCTCGTCCGCGGCCAGCGGCGGCACCGACCCCGGTGGGACGCGCGGACTGGGGGTCACGGGTGCGCCCGCGGACCCGCGGGCAGGGGGAGCAGGAGGGGCCGTGACAGCGTATTTGTGGTGTGTACAGTACACGCCACAAAACGCCCTTTTGAACATACCCTTAAAATAGTTTGAATCATATTTCCTTTTATATTTAAATTCCTTTTTCTGCTCGTAGAAAAATTTGGGCTTTTCCAAAAAGTTTTTACTTTAGAGAAAATATTCTTTAAAAATTTTTCGAAACTTATCTTTTCTGTGGAGTAAAAAAGACAAAAAACATATCGAATTAAACATAAAAAAAATTTGAGAAAATTAAACTTTTTTTTTCTGGGGGTTAACATAATTTATTGGAACCCCCAAAAAATCTGTTTTGTATTAAGTCAAAAAAAAAAAAGGTGGCTGTTCGATCTTTTTGGCAACCCTTTTTTGGAAATGTTTTTCTGCAAAATTTTTTTTTCCCTTTTAAAATAAAAATTGTACAAACCCCATCATTTTGGTTTCAAATTTATCTATTTTTAAAAACAATTTGCCATCTTGGTTTTGAAAATAATTTTCTATAGTGTTGGATCCCGGTTTTTGGGCCCGACGTTTGTGCAAAATATTTATAGGAAAAATTTTTTATAATTTTCTTGTTTGCCCCGTGCACAACACCCCTCCTTGCGTTTTTGTTTAAAATAGTTTATCCAAAATTTTTTCCTTTCCCCAAGGGGTGTGTCCTTGTTTTGAGATGGGTGCCCAAATTTTCATTTTTAAAAAATACCCTTAAAAGGGGGTTTCCTCGGTCCAAAAGAATACTTTCAAAATGTAGGGAACACTAAATTAAGCGTTTTCCCAAAAATATTGGGTTTTTTTTCAACTTTTTTTTTTAAGGAGCTACAAGTGATTTTTTTTCACCCTTTTGAGTGCTCTCTGGGGTTTCCCAAAAAAAATGATCGACCTGTTTTTCCTTTTCCCCCGCTGGGTTTTTTTTTAAACTGATGCAGGGAGGGAATCATCCACAGGGCCCCCAAACCAGCAGTGTGAGAGCTTGTGTGTTATCTGATCTTTCAGACAAAAGGGCAGTAAATTAAATCTACTGTTTACATTTGTCAGAAGTTTTTCCTTCCCGGTAGAAGGTAATTTAGCCCAAAATTTGATTTTTAAAAATAATAAAAGAGAAGTCTGAAAACAAAAGGGGGCTCTATTTCTAATTTTCAGGGGCAGCTTTTCCGGAAGTGACAGAGTAAAGCACCCTTATTTCATTAATGCATCCTAAAGAAAAATTTGGGCCTTTAATTTCCAGAAATTTTGATTTTCTTCCCCAGACATTAAAAAAAATTTTTAAAAGTAGGGGAATATAAAAAAAAATCCTTTTTGGAAAACCCCCTTTGTTTTGTGTTGAAGAGACTTGACAATTAATAAACCGTCTCCTATTCCTTCTGAAGTCATATACTGCCCAATAGCTAAGATCACCTTTTCTTAGTTTTTATCAAGGTTAGAGAAAAAGGTTTTTGGGCTTTGGGGCTTTTGACTTGTGATAAGGGAATGCCGGGGTTCCCCAGGGGTGCCCTTGCAAGAAACCCCCCGGGCGGGGAAGTCCCCTATTTATATGTGTTTTTAATTTTGGGTGGGCCCCAAAAAAAAGAAGAGGCCCTGGGTGCTTGCAATCTAGCTGGGCTCTCAAAGAAACTAAAGCTAGCTAGTAGGCTTTTTGTTTAGATAAATAATACTGCGTGTAAACACTTGCTTCGTTGATTTTAGAACTCATCAAAAAAACACTTGAAAAGAATGTTAAAACCCAAACTTTTTCCTTGGTGGGGTTTCAAACCCCGTTGCAAAGGGTTTAAATTTTAAAAGGGGGTTTTAGCCCCCCC
>JAODAL010068876.1:0-16616 GCA_025379985.1 Phyllomedusa bahiana
ACTACAACTTGGGCGCTTCCCTCCAATTATATTACCAGGTAAGTAGGCAAGACCCTAGGTAGGTAGGGACATAGGCAAGGCCCCAGGTAACTAGATAGGCCCTCTTTAGGTAGGTAGACTCCCGCTGGATAAGTTGGAAGCCCGGCCCCAGGTAGGTTGGTGGGTACCTAGCCACGGGTGGGTAGGTAAACAGCCCCCAGTTAGATAAGCAGGCCCCAGTTAGGCAAGTTAGGCTACAGTTAGGTTGGTGGACCCCAGTTAGGTAGGCTGTGTAGGTGTTGGTGGTCCCAATTAGTTAGGCTGTAGGTAGGTGGTTGCCCCCAGTTAGGTAAGCTGTAGGTAGTTAGGGTCCCCTTTATATAGGCTCCAACCAGTTAGGGACCCCCTTTAGGTAGTATTCAGGCAGCTTGGGCCTCCTTTAGGTAGTATACAGACAGTTAGGGGTCTCCTTTCGGTAGTATACAGGCAGTTAGGGGTCTCTTTTAGGTAATATACAGGTAGTTAGGGGCCTCCTTTAGCTAGTGTGCAGGAAGTCAGGGCCCACCTTTTAGCTAGTGTGCAGGAAGTCAGGGCCCACCCTCTAGCTAGTGTGTAGGTAGTCAGGTCCCCCTGTAGTATTTAGGTAGTCAGGGCCCCCTTTAGGTAGCCAGGCCCCCCTTTAGGTATTCAGGGACCCCTTTATGTAGCCAGGGTCCCCATAGTTAGCCAGGGCCCCCCTTTATGTAGCCAGGGCCCCCTTTGTTAGTCAGGGCCCCCTTTATGTATTCAGGGCCCCCTTTGTTAGTCAGGGCCCCCATTTATGTAGCCACGGCCCCCTTTATGTAGTCAGGGCCCCCTTTAAGTAGCCAGGGCCCCAATATTTAGTAAGGGCCCCCCTTTATGTAGCCAGGGCCCCCTTAGTTAGTCAGGACCCCCTTTATGTAGTCAGGGCCGCCTTAGTTAGTCAGGGCCCCCTTTATGTAGCCAGGGGCCCCCTTTATGTAGCCAGGGCCCCCTTTGTTAGTCAGGGCCATTTATGTAGCCAGGGCTCCCCTTTATGTAGCCAGGGCCCCCCGTTATGTCGCCAGGGCCCCCTTTGTTAGTCAGGGCACCCAAAAAATGACATCACACCAAGACACACCTCTAACCACGCCCCCACACATACATGCCAGCTTTTTAGACAGTCAAAAAGGAACACATTTTCAGGATTGCATTGTATTCAATTATGAAATATTTAGTAAATTGTTATGTTATATACAGCGAGGAAGCAATCAGGTACTTTTTACAGCAAGTTTATTGATGCAAATCTGTTTCCTAAATAAAAAAAGAGGGACATTTATAGAGCTAAGAGGGACAGAGGGACAAGGGTTAAAAATAGGGACTGTCCCTCCAAAATAGGGACAGTTGGGAGGTATGCACTTAGGTAGTTTAAAAAAAAACAAACAAAAAACAGCCACTTACCTGGCTCTGGCTCCGTCTTCCGTTCCCGGCCGCTCCGAGCTGCCGCCGGCTCCGTACTGCCGCCCTGCATAGGCGGCGCGGTGAAGTGACATCACCGCGCCGCCTACGTCAGCGGTAGGGGCCGGCGCCCGGCAGGCTGAAGACCTAACGCCTTCAGCCTGCCAGGGAGATCAGCGGAGCGCAGCGCTAGTGGCGCTGTGCTCCGCTGACTCCGCACAGCCCGGGGGTCGAGGACATTAGTCCCCAACTCCCGGGTCGGTCTCTGGGCGCTCTGGACGCAGGGCCCGGGCATTCAGTGACAGAATGGGCGGCCGGGCCCCGGGGAGCGGCGGCACTGCCTCCAGGGTCCACAGTGGCTCGGGGGGCCCACCGGCGGATTCACAGATCCCCCGGTGGCCCAGTCCGAGCCTGGTAATAATGATCATAATAACAATACGTTTTTAATAAAAATCAATCTGATCTCGTTCACAAGACGAGCAAAAGTTAAGGGCCACATGTATAAAAACTCTCTAGGTCTTAAACTCACTTTGTTGCCCACAGCAACCAATCAGAGCCCATAGCAACCAATCAGAGCTCATAGTAACCAATCAGAGCTCATAGCAACCAATCAGAGCGTCCCTTTCATTTCATATAGTGCTCTGGAAAAATGAAAGGGGTGCTCTGATTGGTTGTTATGGGCTCTGATTGGTTGCTATGGGCTCTCATTGGTTAATGGACTCTGATTGGTTGCTATGGACGCTGAATCGGTATATGGGCTCTGATTGGTTGCTATGGGCAACAAAGTGAGTTTTAGACCTAGACAGTTTTCATACATGTGGCCCTATGTGTGGAATCCATGCAGATTCTGCATTATCCAATGCGGTTTTAATGAGAACATTTACTGAAGTACATGCTTATTGCATGTGGATTTAGACTCATTTTTCAGGCAGGTGCTGCTAGAAATAGTCCAATTCATGCCTATTGGTTTTGGACACAGAGCCAGGTTGAAAACCACATGCAATACACATGTTTTGGGCATGTATTACATGATAATTTTCGCCATCCCCATTGACATCAATAATAAGTTTCAACGCCTTTTCCACATGCAATGCAGGCAATGGATGAGCATGCTCAGTTTTTTTTTTTTTACTGCTGTTGAATTTGGATCTTGTCTACCTTTCACTGGTATATAAGGTATGATAGTGTTATCCTGCACCAAAAGGAAGTCCCATTCTCATTCTTTGCTAGGACCTCTTATCTATGTACGCCCCTGGGTTGATGTCTAATCTGGAATATAAGACTGTGCAGGTGAAGTCTAAACACTGAATAAATAGATGCCTTCAGCTCTGTATGAGCTCCCCCAATGGCTGTAGAAGACTATATAACCCCTGTTTGTTTAGTAATCGGTGGCGTCTTACGCCCTGTCACTAACCTCACCAGTCAACAGTCTAGACACCTCAATAAATCTCCTATTTACTAAGCCGATATTGTCATACAAATCCATTAAAACACTCAACTTAGCTGCAGCTACGCCAACACCTAGTGTCATCACCTGAAGAGCATGTGACGGTAATGCTTAGATGCAAATATAGGAAAAATAATCAAACACAATCTTTCCAGAACGTATAGGGCCACATGTATGAAAACTGTCAAGACTTTCTTTGTTGCCCATAGCAACCAATCAGAGCTCCCCCTTCATTTCATGTAGTGCTCTGAAAAATTGAAAAAGGGGCTCTAATTGGTTGCTATGGGCAACAAAGAAAATTTTAAACCTCAACAGTTTTCATAAATGCCCCCCCTATTCTTTACTAGCTGATCAGTGTAGCGGGGAAGACATCATTTGTGTCTCCTCTGCATTGCTATATTCACCGATCACAGGTAAGATTGATATAATTACAACATTAAAAGGGTTATACTACAAAACAAATTATATCCCATTGAATATATATTGTTAAAATAACAAACTTTTCAAATGTATGTAATGATCAAAAATAAACACTGTTTATACAACACTCCTACCTACACAGCCTGGTTAAATTAACTTGTATCCCTTGTTACTAGTAATTACCACCATCTTCTCTTATCTAATCGAGCATGCCCAATTTGTACTACTGAGGGCTTGCAAACAAATACTAATTGCCACGGAGACGTGGCTTAGAAGGTGGGGGTGTGAAGTGTAGTTCCATGCAATTAAAGGGGTTGTCTCATCTCAAAGTTTCATAGGATGCATGAATGAAATAATGCTGCTTTGCTCTGTCACTTCCTGGTCAAGCTGTCTGTAATTAGCATATGAGCTCCATGTATTCAGCCTTCTCTGTTTATCAGTCTAGATTAAATAAATTACCTTCTCTGAGGTCCAGAGAAGCTTCTGAGCTAATGTAAACAGTAATTAGTCTTGTCTGAAAGATCAGATAACAAACAAGCTCTCACTGTCATAAGTTCTTTTCAGACATGACCTGTGTGATGACATCACTCCCTGCTATCAGATAGAACAAACAGCAGGGGATAAAGAGTACACAGGTCGGTCACTTGGGAAACTAGAGAGAGCACAGAAGGTGATAAAATCACTTGTAGCTCCTTAACAAAAAATATATTTGGAAAACGTCTTCATTTAGTGTTCCCTACATTTTGAAAGTCAATCTTTGTATTGAGACAACCCCTTTAAGAAATAGTCATGTAACCAACATGAAGTTCCACCCGCTAACCAGAAATGCTGGTAAAGTGCAGAGTGGGACATGGGGACAAGGACATGAGGGCGATTTTTCTCTGGCACATAAAAAATTTTACTTGACGGCGTTGTCTCACTACAAAGGTTAGCTTTTAGCTTCTAGGGACAGATAATTGAAGACTTTTTCCAAATACATGTCTCTTTTTTTTTTCAAATATATTTTATTAAATACCCATACAACAAATTAATAATGACAAAATAATATTGCATGATATAGATTTTACAGGAAAATTGCGATAAACAAAGTACAAGCATTTTTAGATCCATTACAGTGTGCCACGCACCCTTCTTACCGCAAATCAAATGACTCTAAGTTGCGTGAGGAAATATCAGCTTGTGGGCAATATTTTGCAACATAAGAAGGCAAGACACCATCCCATATACTAAAGCCGAGTCAATTGTTCTTGCGCAAACCTGGGGGAAGGAGGGCATTGGGAGGAAGGGCGGAAGGACCCAGGGAGGAATGCGAACACTCTGATAATCTATTTAGAGTTATAGACCTAAATTGGTTATTCTGTCTCCTGACTATCCTCAGGTGCATGGGCCTGCGGACACATTCTACCCAGGGTGCCCATATGAGCTTCCATTAAGTACCAACTAGTATATTGAAATATGTCTATTAGCTTTTTTATTTCGGTCGGAGAATAAAATTTCTCCAGAAATGCCCTCCACTTGCAAAAGAAATTCTTCTCCATTTCTTCTTTATGGCGTTCAGTGTGTATTTGATCGGCTATCGCATATTTCTTAGTCTGCTCTATTACCATGCCAATAGTTGGTAGATCCGATTCCAACCATTTAATCAGCAAGCATCTCTTAGCAACTAAAAGTATGATATGTATGATTGCTGGTAGATTTAGTTCCCCCCGCGTTTCCCTGCACCCCACAGACGGCTCCTGACCATGAAGCAAGAAGACAATTGGCGACATAGGGATTCCTTTCTTCCATAAGGATGCTATCAAATTTCCTACTTCAGACCAGAAGAGCTGAACTTTAGTACATGTCCATACATGTCTCTTTTGATTTTTCTCTGATCAGGAGGTAAAAGATATTTTATCTGCTCTGAGTGCACTCTAGGTTACTGTCCTGCTCTACCCTGCTCTCTCTGCTCTTTATCTTATCTCAGAGCAGGGAGTGATATCACCACAGTCGGGCCACAGGACTGACGGCAGCTTGAGCTTGAGTGCGTTATCTCTAACAGAGAAAGGAGACTAATTACGTGTTTACTTTGAGCTCTGAAGCTCTCTGCTCTATAGATAAAATCTCCTGCTCTCATGTCAGTGCAATGAGGAACTGTAAATACGGAGCTGATATACCAATAATTGCTATAAAAACACCCACAGCCTAACCAGGAAGAGACAGGAAGCCTGAATGTAAAGCTGCTTGTGGCCCTGGTGAGACAACCCCTTTAAATGATAGGTAACATTTTGTGGTTGACCTTACTGATGGTACAACCCCTTTAATCCCTACTAGGTCTCATGCACATGGCTGTTTTACACATCTCTCTTGTCCTCACACAACTGTTGGTAAGACTTCTACCGTGCTTCCTCAATACTCTCTCCTACCATCAAAACTTTCAAAATTGACCTGAAAACATTTTCTTCAGGATAGCCTACAATTTACAACATCTCTGCTTCCAGAATACCATTCCATAAACGTCGCTAGAAGCCAGGTCTGTAGCTATAGCAACCAGTGCTGGCAGCCTATCAGGATAGATCAATCAGGTCGCTATAGCTATAGCGACCTGAGGAGCTGATGCAGCCCATACAAGAGGGGATATCTAGGAATAGGTAGGACACTGGTAATGGACACATATTGCAATGTGACTTGTTTTTGCAAGATCTGTAACATAAAAAGCAAACCTTTTAGTGAGACAACCCCTTTAAGCAACTCCTTTGCTTCAGAGAAGGGAGGTTGCAAACAGCACAAAAACACCATAGATAAATGAAAATTCAGGTAATCAAGTGTTTTTTTTTTTTCTTTGGTTTATCGGACAACGCTTTAAAGGCTTCATTTCATTATGCTAAGGTTTGGTTATAACAGGAAACATATCCGTTCCTCATAGATGGACAATTGGGGGATTAAAAGTCAAGTTAAAGGGGTATTTCCACCACAGAGTTTGACAGTATGTCCCTAGGATATGCCATCAAACTCTGAAAGGTGCGAGTCCTATCTCTAGGACCTTAAAATGGAGAGTTGGACGCATTGGGGTCCATCAGGCAGTGTTGGTGTTTGTCTTGAAAAGGATCCGGTTCAACCCTCTGCACCAGAGGCTCCAAATGCCAAAGCAGATGTGAATATAACCTATTTGCATTGGACCCAATCATCTACCAGGACCATGTGCAACCATAACCATTGCACCTCTTCTAGTATGGCCTCTAGTAGTGTTACCTGAAGAGTCCAAAGTCTCCTCTTCTACAAAATAAGGCAGTAGTGCTCTAAATAGGCAGTGCAGATGTGAGAAGACTCATCTGTAACTGCACAATCAGGTAGCAATGCAGGATTAGTGTAAAGTCCCCAGATTCGGCCTTGGCCTCTAGAATACCATAGGAACCTGCAGGGGGCTCATATTCAGACATAATAATGTACTTTTAATATTTCAGGGTCCCAAAGGTCTAGCAGGAGACACCCTCATGTGGAGCTGACTGTTGAACCAGTTACCAGATATCCTATTAATCCCTGTGTATGTAAAGCTTACTAGTGGTTGAGCATATATTCTGTATACAGAGAGGGTAGACCCTCAGGTAGGCCGACACTGGAAGTTATAAAGGGATTGCTTGAGATTACACAAAGCAGTTTTGGCGACATGTCAGAAAAGAGGCGGCGCCACGCCAATTTTAAAGCGCATTAAATGAGTGCATAGTGCACATGAATGAATGAACCTGTCATAAATCCGGCGTCTCATCTACCTTGCATACTATAATTGATGCGCCTATTCTAGGCACATAGCATAATGTAGGTGCATAGCTTATCATTGCTTGCATATCTGACGCATCTACTTTAGGCACATAGCATTCAAATGTGTCGTACCTGCCGTATAATGTGCCTAGTTTCGTTGTACAGTTCATTCAGTTGTATGAGGACTTGTTTGATGTGGGAGAAGTTGTACTTTTTGGAGACGTAGTTTGAGTTTACATATAAATTACTGCAGATTTTTTTTGTGTGTGTAACAAATGCACAATCATTTTTTATGAAATATTTATTTTTATTTTATTATTTATCTTATTTTTCTACACTTTTTATGTTTTTTTCTTTATGCTTAATCACATGTAGGGATAACTATTTAGCAATTTTTTTTATACTCAGTAATGTATTAGCATACATGAATATGCTAATCCATTACATTAAGGATGACAGGTATGTACGGGGCTGTGCCAGTTTTTGGGCTGAAAGGACACCAGACTACTGGTGCAAAATAGTTATCCCTACATGGGATTAAGCATAAAGAAAAAAACATAAAAAGCCCTGTTCTCTAGATTTATAATCAGGCGCATTCCAAAATGAGGCGCATTATCGGGCACCAGCGGCACTTTGTAATGCGCCTGAGATCGGGGGGGAGGGTGGGAGCTGGAGGCGTCGCACCACAACCATATGATTCTACACATTTATGACTCGAGGACGGCAAAACTGGGCGCATCACTGCTGGACTAGGCAGATCTAGTTACAAGTGGTTTACCTGAGCCAGAATTGTCGTTTTGGAGCTAGAAAGCGCTAAATCTGTGACCCGCAGTAGAACAGGTTCATAGATTCAGGCACATTCTACGCTACTAATGCGTGCAATAAAATTGACGTCTGGGCACCAAAATACATACATGTCGACTATATGTCCATATGACACAGGCTGAAGTCAGGGCAGCACACAGTATTCCCTGACTGCAGGCTACCTATACATACAGCACTGGGGCTACTCTAGGTCCTCAGGGATGACTGTACAGATATTCCCGGTGATCCGATGGAACAGGGGAATGCCGTTTGACTATGCCACGGTCACGAACCATGGCAATCAAAGGGTTAAGCACTGGGGATCGGAGGTTTCCTCCGTCCACAGAGGCTGCTCTAGGAACAGAGCTGCTAAGTACACCTCCATTTCTAGCACAGTTACAGCACTGGGAGTCGCAAAACTCCTCTTTTTGCAATGAAGTCTTAAGACGTTACTGCAGAAAGAAAACATGCACCGCCCGACGTCTATAGTCCGTGGGCGGTCGTTAAGGAGTTAAACACTTTTTCCCACCATAGACTTTGATGGCATATTGATAGGATTTGCCATAAGAATCTAATAGTGCAGTTCCCACTTCTGCCATCCACACCCATAAAAGTCTTGGCTCAGGATGGAGAGTTGGTCGCACTTGCGCACGACTCTCCTTTCTGTTTTATGGGAGTGCCCAGAACAACTGAGCACACCACTCACCTGTACTTGAAACTCCCATAGAACAGAACGAAGAGTCACACGTGACCGGCTCTCCATTCTGAGCTGACACTTTTGGGGGCCCGTTCTCCGGATAGGCAGGGCCGTCTCTCCCATTGGGCCAGGTAGGCCACTGCCCGGGGGCCTCCTGAGCTCAGGGGCCCTGCCAGGAGTCCGTGTAAGCACAGGCACGTCGCCTGTCACTTAAAAACAGCAGAGGCTGCTGTGTCTCTGCTTCCTCTCCTGTCCTGCCTGTGCGGCAGTAACTCAGGAGCTGATATGAGAGCAGCACGTCCCCCCCTCCCGTCCGTCTCCTCCCCCGCCAGGAATGGTAAATTCAAGCTTATTGACACTGCTCCTGCTCCCCCTCATAAGGTCTTCCCCTCCCGGCTGTCTACGGTCACCTCGCTGTGGCCACAGTCACGGACTTCAGACTGCAGCAGAGTCCTCTAGGACTGGGACCTGGCTCAGCAGAAGAAGGTACAGGGGCTCTATAGGGCAGTGACCCGGGTCAGGACGGCTGCGCACATGCTGCATCATATAACAACTTCATGCTGTGCCCCCAGCCACACAGCAGCAGCTCACAGGTTCTATAGACTGCTGCTTGTCCTGGGGGCACTTGGTGGCTGATCACATAAAGCTGTTATATGATGCAGCAGGTGGTCAGCCGTCCTGTGCCCATGAGATCCCACAAGATCATAATCACAGATTGGGATGTAAAAAAAAAAAGTAAATGACAATAAAAAGAAAAAAATCTGCACAAAACTAGTTTCACCAATAATAAACACTTTATTTAATAAAGAAAAATTACGTTAACCCATTAAGCCCCTGGTGCCTCAAAAGGCCTTAAAGGGGTCGTCTCACTCCAGGGATCGTTGCTTTTTATGTTAAAGATCTTGCAAAATTAATGTCCATTAACAGTGTCCTACCTATTCCTAGACATCCACTCTTGTGTGGACTGCATCAGCTCCTCAGATCGCTATAGCTACAGACCTGTTTGATCTCTCCTGATAGTCTGTCAGCACTGGTTGCTGTAGCTACAGACCTGTTCAATCTCTCCTGATTGTCAGCACTGGTTGCTATAGCTACAGACCTGTTTTATCTCTCCTGATAGGCTGTCAGCACTGGTTGCTATAGCTACAGACCTGTTCGACCTCTCCTGATAGGCTGACAGCACTGGTTGCTATAGCTACAGACCTGTTCAATCTCTCCTGATAGGCTGCCAGCACTGGTTTGCTATAGCTACAGACCTGTTCATCTCTTCCTGATAGGCTGCCAGCACTGGTTGCTATAGCTGCAGACCTGTTCGACTCTCCTGATAGGCTGCCAGCACTGGTTGCTTAGCTACAGACCTGTTTGACCTCTCCTGATAGGCTGCCAGCACTGGTTCTGATAGCTACAGCCTGTTCAATCTCTCCTGATAGGCTGCCAGCACTGGTTGCTATAGCTACAGACCTGTTCAATCTCTCCTGATAGGCTGCCAGCACTGGTCACTATAGCTAAAGAACTGTTCAATCTCTCCTGATAGGCTGCCAGCACTGGTTGCTATAGCTACAGCCTGTTCAATCCTCTCCTGATAGGCTGCCAGCACTGGTACTATAGCTACAGACCTTTTCAATCTTCCTGATAGGCTGCCAGCACTGGTTCTATAGCTACAGATCTGTTCAATCTCTCCTGATAGGCTGCCAGCACTGGTCACTATAGCTACAGACTTGTTCAATCTCTCCTGATAGGCTGCCAGCGCTGGTTGCTATAGTTACAGACTTGGCTTCTACTGCAGCCTAGTAGAAGCCAGTAAAACCACCCCTGAATTCAAAGTAAAGCCAAGAAAACAGGACTGAGGTAAGAAGAATCAATGTAGTGAGACAACCCCTTTAATGACACAGCTACATTTTATATTTTTGCCTCCCTGCATTCCAACAGTCACAACTTTTATTTTTTCTATAGCGCAGTTGTAGAGGAATTGTTTTATGTGGGAGAAATTGTAATTTTTGGGTGAGTCGTTTACATATAAATGACTGCAGAATTTTTTAAAAATATTTTTTTGCAGCGTGAACATAAAAGTGTTTTTGCATTTTTTTTTCATTTTTTTATACCATTTCACAATAAATAACCTGTTAATTCTACCTGTTATTACAGTCGTGTGGATACCTAATAGGGTTCGGGTTTTTTGTGTGTAATATATGCACAATAATTTTTTAATTAAAAACGTATTTTTATTTTTTTTCTACACTTTTTTTTATAGTTTTTTTTTATTCCCATTGAGGGATAATTATTTTACACTTTTTCTTTTTTTTTTTTACACTTTATAATGTTTTAGCACACTCCAGTATGCAAATACATTATACTTCTGTATGATAATACACTTACACTATGTATCAGTATGAAATAGGCTGTTGTTGCAGTAACACTCAGTGCGCCCTGTCAGCAGGCTAACAGACAAAACTGGAGCTACTCTAGGTTCCCAGGGCTGACTGCATAGATATCCCTCAGGCTCCATCGGGTCACCAAGAGTCACGGTGACCCGATGGAGCCCAGGAATCCCCTTTGATTATGCTGCAGTCATGGACCTCAGCAATGAAAGGGTTAAATGGCGGTGATCAGAGGCTGCATCTGGTCCCTGCCATTCATAGAGACTTCAATAGTTATCCCTGAATGGGATTAAAAAAAGGAAAAAATATAAAAAAAAATGTATAAAAAATAAAAATAGTTAAATTGTGCATATATTACATAAAAAAACGTACAAATATTTTGTATCCATATGACCATAATAATCTTTAAAATTAATGTAATGGGTTATTTAGTGTAAAATGTGAATGGTATAAAAAAAAATCATTAAAAAATAAATGCAGAAAAGCACTTTTTTCTGTTCGTGCTGACATTTTTTTTTTTAAAGAGCTATGCAGTAGTTTAAATGTAAACTCAAACTACTCCCCCCAAAAATACAACTTCTCCCGCATAAAGCAAGTCCTCAAACAGCTGCGTCATTGATATCAGGGGTTAAGCATAGTGGGCCTTATCTATCAAAATGGTCTAATAGTTTGTTTTTGTTAGCAACCAATCAGAGCTCAGCTTTCATTTTATTTACTGCTCTGAAAAATTAAAAGCTAAGCTCTGATTGGTCGCTATGATCTCTGATTGGTTGCTATGTGCAACAGAAACAGTCATATTATTAGATAGTATTGATAAATATTGGTTGGGGGCCCAGTAAACAGCTCTGCCCAGGGGCCCATAATGCTGTTAAGACGGCCCTGGGGATAGGTGCGGGTCCTAGAGGTGGGACTCTCACCTATCAGACTTTGAAGGCAAATCCTATCGATAAGCCACCACAGTGCATGATGGGAATGCCTGTTTAACTTTGGGTATGAATAGAGAAGATCCAAAGGTAAATTGATGTCTCCAGCACTCGGATAGGAAGTTTAAAAACAAAAATTCTCTATTGGTCCCATAGTATAAAAAAATGTGATAAAACAGCATGGTGGGCCATATGTATGAAAACTGTCTAGGTCTAAAATTCACTTTGTTTGTTCATTCTTTCAGAGCACCATATGAAATTAAAGGGGCGCTCTGATTGGTTGCTATGGGCTCTGATTGGTTGCTATGGGCTCTGATTGGTTGCTATGGGCTCTGATTGGTTATGGACTCTGATTGGTTGCTATGAGCTCTGATTGGTTGCTATAGGCAACAAAGTGAATTTTAGACCCAGTTTTCATACATGTGGCCCGGTATGTAAAAAGCAAACATGAGTAAGGATCATAAGCTAGACCTGAAACGCATGAACGATGTTTGCTCTGTACATACCATGTTGATTTTTATCACATTTTTTAAACTATGGGACCAATAAAGAATTTTTGTTTTTAAACCCTCTATCCGAGTGCTAGAGACATCAATTTACCTTTGGATCTTGTGAGCGCACCTGTGGCCGTGTGATACCTTTCGTGCACCGGACGTCTGACTAATGTAGTATACGAGATTGGAGTGGTGAGCGAACCTTTATCTCCTGAGGTTTCTATGCTATGAATAGAAAAGACAGTAGCATACAGCTCAGTTTCAATATACAACATGTAAAGAGATGTATTTGCAAAGTTTCTATACTTTTTAATTATTGTTATTATTATTATTTATTTTAGAGCGCCATTGGTTCCAGGGCGCTGTACATTCGAGGTGGTTCCATAAATAACATTGTTCAAACAATTACAAAGTGACAATAAGTAACTAACAACTGGTACAGAGGGAGAGAGAACCCTGCCCGCTATGCGGGAGGAGGAAAGAGACAGAAGGTGAGGGGCAGACATGTTTGTGACATGCTGGTCATAGGCAATCCTGAAGAGATAGGTTTTCAGGTTACGTTTGAGGCTAGTGAGAGTGAAGAGAGTCTGATGTGTTGGGGCAGTGAGTTCCAGAGTGTGGGGGAAGCACGAGAGAAGTCTTGGAGACGGTTGTGTGAGGAGCTGACATGGAAAGAGCAGATGAGGTCCTATGAGAAGAGGAGTTTGCGTAAGGGGAGGTATCTAGAGATTAAGGCAGAGATGTATGGAGGGGAGCGGTGATGCAGAGCCTTGTAGGTCATGGTTACTAACTTGAACTGGAGTCGCTGGGCAATGGGGAGCCATTGCAGGGATTGGCAGAGGGGAGCAGCAGAGGAGTAGGGAGGAGAGAGGTGAATCAAGCAGCAGAGTTATGGATGGTTTGGAGGGGAGTGAGAGTGTTAGATGGGAGGCCATCATGGTCTAAATGCATGAACTCCATTTGTATGCTTTTATTTTGCCGCACAACTGTTGAATGCATGAATCACCGTCAGGCCGTCAATGACTGGCTTCACATAACGATATATATATTGTAATTAATGCTGCGGAAAACCTGCATTATGAGGTGATAATGAATTCTCATGGAGTGTATCAGCGCTGTGAACCTGCTGCGCTCCGAAACCGTATCCTGCTCCAAAAGAGACAAGAGGAAAATGCTCCACATTCATCTTATCTGTAAGTAAATTGTGAAAGAACGGGAAGATTTTCACAGCAGCCATAAATAAACACTAGTGTTAATGTGGGAGGTTAATGTAACAGGCAGGGACAAATTATTTCAGCAAACATCACCTTCTAGTGTGAATGCGGGGACCAGCAAAGACACATTCTACCTCTTTTCAGTCTAGAGAACTTTTCTTAAAAGGACTTGTCAGCAGGTTCAAGCTACCCTAACCCTAGACCGCAACATACTCCCTGAAAACATTTGACATTGCGCTGCTGCATTTTTCAGAAAACATAGGATGGAAGTTTTTTTGGGGAAAAAATTTCGTTTTTACAACTTTTGTGCTGCTGATGGAAGAGGGTGAGGCTCAACTTAATAGGAGGGGCGGACCTCCCGAAGCCTCACAGATTTCTTCGAACGTAGACGTTGGGACGGAAATCTATAGCAGGTATAGATTTTAGCAGGGCCGGGATGATGAGTAGGCGAAGGTAGGCCACCGCCTAGGGCACCACTTCATCCCAGGCAGAAAAGGGGGCGCAAGGAGGCATGGAGTGGGCTGAATTTTCCATTTGGGGGGCACTTTATGCCTTATTTGCCTAGGGCACCAGAACACCATGTCTCAGCGCTGGATTTTAATTTGTGTCAGAAATGTATTAAAGGGATTCTCCACTTTAGAGAGTTCCTACTTGTTAGAAGGGCTCCTTGATAATAACATGAATACAAAGGGCGACATGTATGAACAGCGCCCACGGCACTTTGTAATGCGCCTCATTTCGGGGGCGTGCTGGAGGCACACATTTGTAGCTTCTGTACGGCAAATCCAGGTGCATTACTGCTGGAACAGGTAGAGCAATTTTAAAGTGGTTTACTTGAGCCTGAATTGTTGTTTTTGCGCTAGGATGCGCCTGATTTATGACCCACAGTTGACCGGGTTCATAGATTGAGGCACATTCTACACTGCTATTAAGTGCAAAAAAAGTGGCACCTGGGCGCCAAAAATTATACATGTTGCCTTTTGTAATCATGTTATTATCAAGGGGCCTTTCTAACAAGTAAGAACTCTCCTAAAAGTGGTTGACCTGAGCCTGAATTGTCACTTGGTAGCTAGAAAGCGCTAAATCTATGACCCGCAGGAGAACAGGTTTATAGATTCAGGCGCATTCTACACTACTAATGCGCGCAAAAAAATGGCGTCTGGGCTACAAAAATCAAATCGTTGCTCAAAGTGCAAGTCCATAAAGGCAAAAATTTTAAATAAAACACTACTTGGTCCTTAAAGGGGTTGTCTCACTCCAATTCATTTCATCTTACCTTAGTCCTGTTTTCTTGGTTTCACTTTGAATTCAGGGTCGTGTTACGGCTTCCACTAGGCTGCAGTAACCATGTCTGTAGCTATAGCAACCCTGCTGGCAGCCTATCAGGAAGAACAAACAGTCTTAGCTATAGCCAGTTGGTGGAGCCTATCAGGAGAGATCAAACAGGTCTTAGCATAGCAACCAAGCCAACTGGCAGCCTATCAGGAGAGATTTTAACTGTCAGTAGCTATAGCAACCAGTGCTGGCAGCCTATCAGGAGAGATAGAACAGGTCTGTAGCTATAGCGACCTGAGGAGCTGATGCAGCCCATACAAGAAGAGATAGCTCAGAATAGGTAGGACACTGTTAATGGATACATATTGCAAAGTGACTTGTTTTTGCAAAATCTTTAACATAAAACGCAGCAATCCTTGTCGTGAGACAACCCTTTTAAAGTAAAAGTCTAATCTGAATAGAATGTAAATTCTGTGCTGATTATTTCCTAAAGTCTTGTCTGCAAGGCACTGGATTCTCAATGGATTTTCGTCGGGATTCAGTATTTAGAATCCAGCAAAAATCTGGCTGTACCCAGTGCTGTGTAGATCGCAATGAAAAGTCTGTGCTGTAGTCTATACATACTATAGACGGCATTTGGACGGCATTTTAACATTGCTGTGTAGACACAGTCTGAGTGTATATTTATCCTGGACCTCTGACCAGAACAAGAATAAAGTAAAAATTAATCAGTACAGAAGTTGGTAACTGACATAACCTGTTGATAAATTGGAGATTCACTTTAAAATTGTCTCATTCTTTAGGGGTTTAATGCGTGACTGCAAAAACAATTCCCTATTACATAGATATGTATTTAAAGTAGACCTTCAATTTAACTTCATAAAGGACTGCAATGTTTTTTTATAGTTTTCTATAAGGAATAGTATAATTGTAGATATCTGTAATTTGGAGGATTTTGGCTTAGAATAACCTCTAACATAACTCCCTCTAAAAGGTCATGTGCTGTGTCAGTCCCTCTGGTATTACGCCTGGCTATTTCAGGGAATCCTCCCTTAATATTGCAGCATGTAATAGAGACTTAACGGGTTCCACATGTAGGGAGAGCCACAAAAGAAAAGGGAGTTGTTTGAGATTGTTTTATGCTGAGATGCTATACTTTATTATAATTACAATTATAATAACTGTTAAACTGTCCCCAAAATAGGCTAATCATAGAGTGTCCTACTGCTGGGACCCCAGAGATCTCCAATTTGTGCTATACCATACTTTGATGCCCGATGCAGAAACAGTGTATTTTGGCTAAATAGGGCAAATGTAGTCTGATTCAGACTACATTTGCCCCATTGAAATCCATGACCCTGTGGTAGCCTGGCCGCAGTATCAGATACCATGAGCAGGCTGCCAAAACTGAGCGTCCCGAGCGCCCAGAGACTGGCCCGGTAGCCGGGGACAATGTCCCCGACTCCCAGGGCTATGCGGTGTCAACGGAGCACAGCGCCACTAGCGCTGCGCTCCGCTGCTCTCCCTGGCAGGCTGAAGGCGTAGGCCTTCAGCCTGCCGGGCGCCGGCCCCTACTGCTGACGTAGGCGGTGCGGTGACGTCACTTCACCGCGCCGCCTATGCAGAGCAGCAGGAGCCGGCGGCAGCACGGAGCGGCCGGGAGCCGGAGCGGGTGAGAGGTAAGTGGTTCGTTTGTTTGTTTTTTAACTACCTAACGGGGCCCTGGCTACTAAAACGGGGGCCGTGGCGACAAGAAAGGGGGCCCTGGCTGGTAAAAAAGGGGGGCCCC
>JAODAL010068877.1:0-16616 GCA_025379985.1 Phyllomedusa bahiana
TTTAAGGGTTTTGGGAAATCCTCGGGATGAAAGGGGAAAGGATTTTAGCGGGGTTTGACTGGAATACCTAAATATCCATGTTAGAACATTCTATGTGTACCTAAAGTAATAAAAAAAAAGGCCCACTCATGGAAGAGGTGTATCGGGCATTGGAAGTTTGGGGAAAAATGCAATAGGTAATTGAGAAGTATTTTTCCCCTTCGGACGCGTGCGCTTGTATACTGGGACTTTGGGCCCTTCTGGAAAATTGGTGGTTTAGTGTCCCGGGTTTTTTGCTTGCTTGAAAGCATTGCGTGGAGGCACTAATTCCTCCTCCCACAAAATTGTGGCTTGGAAGCAGTGAAGAGTTCCTCTTTGGTAGGGTGTCAATTTGAAGCCCCAAAATTCTTTGTTTCTACAATTTCCTCAAGTTAATACTCCCGGGAAAATTTTTTTGTTTCAATAACAAGATCTCACCAGCTCAGGGGCCGGCCATGGGTAGTACCTGTGCGCCGGCGTATGCCAACTTGCTCCGGGCTGGGGGGAAAATAAATACGTTTTTTGGGGGAGAAAATACCTTTGGTACCCGAGGGTAATACTATGGACCAGATCATCGATGAGTTGGCCGTGGAATGGACCAAGGAGCGTTTTGAAAAATTCGTTAACCTCAAATCAAAAAAATGACTTGAATTCGCTTTACTTTGTTATTAATCCCAATATACATCACCGGCCCTTTTTGGTACACCTGTAGTAAGGGTTGGCCCCTTTTTTGCCTTCGAATGCCTCAATTTTTCGTGCTAGATTCCACAAGGTTTAAAACGATGCTCAATTGGTCCCCAAGGGGCCCCAAAAGAGTGCCAAAAAAAATTTTCCCCCACCCCATGCCCACCACCAGCCTAAACCGTTGATACAAGGCGGGAGGGCCATGCTTTCATGTTGTTACGCCAAATTCTGACCCCACCATCCGAAAGTCGCAGCAGAAATCGAGACTACGACCCCGGCAACGTTTTTCCAATTTCCTGTCCAATTTGTGAGCTTGGGCAAATTGGAGCCCAGTTTCCCGTTTTTAGCTAAAGGAGTGGACCCGGTGTGGTCTTCGCTGCGTGCCCTCTGCCCCAAAATTCGCCCTCTGTGGTTCAGAGATGCTCTTCTGCCTACCCTTTGGGTTTTAACGGGGGGGGCTATTTGGTCCTGTTGCCTTTTTTTCAGCTCGAACTATCTGCCCATTCCCTTTGACCTCTGGATCAACAAGGCATTTCCCCCCAAAGGACTGCCGCTCACTGGATGTTTTTTCTTTTTTGGACCCTTCTCTGTAAACCTAGAATGGTTTTTGCGTGAAAATCCAGGGTCAGCAGTTTCTGAAATACCAGACCCCCCCTTCTGGCACCAAAAACCCTGCCCCGTTCAAAGGCACTCAAATCACCTTTCTTCTCCATACTGATGGGGTCGGTTTGAACTGCAGGAGATTGTCTTGGGCCTGTCAATGCCTAAAAGCACTGAGTTGGCCGTATTGGCTGATTAGAAATTAAGTGTTAACGAGCAGTTGGACAGGTGTACCTAATAAAGTGACCGGTGAGTGTACTGCCATTCTTGGATATTCTGATAAGGAAGACGAGGGGCGGTATCTTGGAAACAACCATCTACCGAAAACCTACGTCTACAAACTCCTTATTAAGATGGGAAGCAGTCATCCAATAACCGCGCTTAAAAAGGGCATACCTAAGGGACAGTCCTACAGGTTTAAAGCGCAACTTGCTCAAACCCCAATGACTTTAAGATGCAAGCACAGGAACTGAGACAAAGGTTTCATGAGAGAGGATACCCTGATAGAATTCTAAGACAAGCCTACACATCATTGAATGCAACCGGGAAAATCTCCTAAATACTAGAAAACCGAAAGAGGCAGATAAAATATTTAGATTGGTAGTAAATGTTTGAGGGGCAAGCTCGGAAGTGAGACAATAATTTCCCAGAACTGGGCCGATCTTACAAAATGGACAGAGGATCTCAAACAGGTGGTTGGTGACTACCACCTACATTACATATAAAGGCAAGAACCTCCAGGACCCCTGGTACACAGCCACATCATGACGAAAACGTGGTTAAAGACGTGGCTGAGCCAACCCAGTTTCGAGTGAATCTATAAGATGTAGAGGGCTGTGTGGCATGCGAGTAAATTGAAGATGGAAAGAGTTTCCATAGTAATATCCTTGATAGGGACTTCAAAACATCAAATTTTTTAAATTGGTACAAAGAAAAGGGGAGTTATCTACAAAGCCACATGCCAAAGCGGCCTAGAATACATAGGTAAAGACAATCCGGGAGTTTCAGAGACGAGACAGGGAACATCTGAACGATATTAGGAATAACCGCGAAACATCATTGGCTAGACATGTTTGTGGTTCTCATGTCTAAAATTCACAATTCTTGATAATGTACCCCCACCATCTAGGGGAGGAAACTGGGACAGGTCTCTCTTACAGAGAGAGACCGAATGGATCTTTAGATTAAAGACCACGGTACCAGATGGCCTGAATGAAAGATTGGACTTCTGCTGCTTTCTATAAACAACTAGGGTAAAGCGTCGTCCAAATATAACTTCTAGTTGAGGCTTGTCCCCACTGCTCCACCACTTGAATATAGTAGTGGAGTATCTATAATATGGTTATTTCTTTTAAACTTCCAATCCTGGTCCATCTATGCCATTCTTCAGGACCATCCCCCAACTCCCCCTAACATGAGGACTCCATGTGGAGGTGCGGATATATACTATCTCAGTGCAGACACACTGTTCCCTAAAATGAAAGTGTGGGCACTGAATTTTCTGTTCGCCAACAACATAATATGGTGCTATGTGTAGCCACCACTGTTTGGTCCTATACATACCTTGATTTGGGGGGGATTGGTGACTGGGGATATCTATATACGGCCTATACCATCGATGCCCTGGGTCCTTGTGTCTTACCTAGTGTGGGACCTGAGTGTATAGGGACTGTCTCTGTTATTTGCCTACCTATGGGGAAGATGTTTATCCTCTCTGTAAGATTGTAAGTGACCATCATCGTGGCTGTGGGGATTTGTTTCGCCCGTTTTGTGTCTCTGCCATTAAACTTCTTGTTCTTCATTGCTGTAAACCAATAGTTAACAGCAGGTCCCGTGTAACACGAGACCGAGTGTCGTGCGCGTCACTATCTCGGTGACGTCAAGAGATACCGGAAGTCACTGGACATTATAGAGCGCGGCCGGCAAACACACGCCGGTACACACGCGCTATGGAGCGGACACACGAGCTAGGAAAGCGCTAATCTGGACGCAGACCTGCCTTCTTTGGGACCCCCGGCTAAGGACTTGTACCCATCCAAGCAGGTTTAGGGGTTTTCCCATTGGGGGTGAGGGTTTATGGTCCCTGGTGGGTCCTTTACCTAGTTTGTGGGGTCCATTGGGGGGACGGCTAATGCATTTGGACCTTTATATCCACTATACAGGCCGTTTAAAACCCAAAACCTTGATGGGTGCTGATGTGTGAACGGGACACCTGGGTATACAGTATTCCATTGTGATCCCACTAAAACTTGGACATTAAAAAAATTTTAGAGGTGGGATACTGTGTGACTATGTATGCAGCTCGAATGTGCATCACAGTATCTGTTAACTACTTGGGAGCGACATACCCCCAAGCACAGTCTTTTATGGTTACCGCCCCCCTTTTTGAAATCACTGACTGCTTCCGTGGTTGGAAAATGTGTCCTGGTCACCTAGCCCTTATACATAGCTCAGAGCTATTACCCTTAGAAAAAATTTTTATCCAGAAAACTGCTGTGTTCTGGGGGTCCAGCCAGCGTCCAGCAAACGGGTGGATATTTAACATCAAAAAAACTATATTTTCTTTTTGGGATGAAATTTTCTGTTGATTTAAATACATATTTGCTCTTTTTTTCTTTGAATTTTCCCTTCCGCCCCCTAAAGGATGTAATCCAGGGACATCGAAATGTTTGGGGACTTTTTTTTTTTTAATATGGGTGGGGTAAACAGTACTTGTGGGCTGGATCCGGGGGGGCCGCCCTTATTGGGGCGAAAAACCCTGATTATAGGTTAGGGATAGTTTGGAAAACAGGGACATACTAGGACTTTCTTATTCCCTTGCCCCCCAATATTTTTTTGTCTTTTAACTGTTTTTGTCTCTCGTATGTTGGTTTTTTTTTTGTGTTCCCCTACCATTTTTTAAGGATTATATTAAAAGTTGGGTTTTGAAGATTTTTCTTTTAAGTTTTTTGTATCCTTTTCTGTGTCCTTTTAAAGTACCTTTTACCGTGTTTGGGTTTTGTTGTTTTTGAATATTCTGTATAGACTACAGAACAGATTTTTTTTTATTGCAGTCTATGCAGTACAGGGTACCATCAGTTTTTCGGCAGATTCAAAATACTGCACCTGCCGACAATCCGATGCTAAAGCTATGTTGTGTAGACGTAGCCTTAACGGAAGAAGAGTAACATCGAAGAAAAGAGAAAAAAACCCTTTTTTGCTTAGTGACCCAGTTGCTAAAGATATTTCTTTAGAATTTCCAAACTGGCTTAAAGGGGTTTTGCCACAATCTCATTTCATACCTGCTGCATCCAGCTCTTCAGCTTTGTGTGCTCAGAAGGGGGCGTGTGTGATGTGTTTGAATTGCATATCATGTGACCCAGCAGGATGACATCACCAAGCCTTTCCTCTCTCTAGTCAAAGAAAGCTCTGTTTATGTATAGAGCTGTGAGTAGTTACACTGTAGCTCAGAGGTAAAATTTTTGCTTTACAGCTCAAGAGTCCTTGGTTCAAATCCCTGCAGGAACTTAACCTGTCGATTTTTTTTTCCTCATTATCAAAGCACAAACAACAATGAAGTTTCTTTTTTTTATTTGCACTGTTTGACTTATTACTAACTAGTCCAAAGGACAGGAATAGAATGACAGCACCTGGGGTTGAACACTCAGTATCTGCCTGAGAGGAGAGGTGATGTCTGAGCATGTGCGACCAGGACTGAGGAACTCTCGTCACTGGTCGTATCCCCTGGAGATGAGCTGTAAACAATGGATCACTAAAGGAGCAGCTAAAACAAAAAAGGTGCAGAATTTTTTTTTCCCGATTCAAACAAGTTTTATTGAGAAAGAGACAGAAATTTGCAGACAATCACAAATGTAACGGTCAAATGAAAAGCAAGCAATCCGAAAACCAGATCGTAAGTACAGGTTGACATTACATACATACAAGTGTCTTAATTCTAATGGTCAAGGCAAATGGAGACAGCTCCCTATGGCATCGCTGGGGACCCCCATCCGCCAAAAGAGGTGCAGAATTTTTAATAATGATGAATGGTGACAATCTTTATTATTTAATTTTCAAACTCTCCACGTCAATTTTACTTCTTGGCAAAACCCCTTTAATTTGTTTTGCAATTAACAGCCCGCAGCTACAAAATGAGCACAAGCTACTATTCTTAAAAGTTAAATACTTCATAGTCTAGAGATGAATAGAAAAATTAATGAGCAAATTGAAATTTTTGGAGTTGAGATGGAGATGTGACATACTAGGCTATTAAAATGGGAGGCCTCACTTTTAATTTATATATTTCCCTTTTTTTCTTTTTTAAGAACTTGCACTGAATTTTTTCAAAGATGAAGCTTCAAAAAGTTTTTATCAATATACGAATCTTGGTATAGCTTTCGAGGTAAGGTTCATACACCAAAGCTCTGTATTGTGATAGTTATTGCCTCTGTGTCATGTATTTGTTGGTTGGATTATGATCTTTTAAATCACAAATAGCCACCAGGTGCTTATATTCTACATACATCACCTTGCAGCATCTTTTGTACTTGTAAATGGAGACTGTTAGGAGAATTTTATTATCCATCAATTAAGGAACTTGATCTCTAAATACCACTGAGGTGACTAGGTGAGACCATCTCCCAAACCAGCCTTCCATTGAGGAGGTAAAGGGATCATCATATCCAGGGAACTCCGTCAATTTATTGGATAGAACCATCAGTCCCTCTAGGATTTTGGTAATACTTTAGTCTGGAGCTGTATTGTTATGAACAAAAATACAACAATAAACTATTATTTTACATGCCCCGTCCTTTTCTGCTTATATCATGTCTAGTCAGGGGTGTAACTAGAGAAGCCTGGGCCCTATAGCAAACTTTTGGGTGGGGCCCTCCTCCGGTTCCCCCGCCCACAAACATTTAGCGGGATCTCTTAAAGGGGTTGTCTCACTACAAGGATTGTTTTTTATATTAAAGATCTTGCAAAAACAAGTCACTTTGCAATATATGTCCATTAACATGTGCCGACCCTATTCCAAGATATCCACACTTGTATGAGCTGCATCAGCTCCTTAGGTCGCTATAGCTACAGACCTGTTTGATCTCTCCTGATAGGCTGCCAGTACTGGTTGCTATAGCTACAGCCCTGTTTGATCTCTCCTGATAGGCTGCCAGCACTGGTTGCTATAGCTACAGACCTGGCTTCTACTGCAGCCTAGTGGAAGTCAGTAAACACGCCATTGAATTCCAATTGAAACCAAGAAAACAGGACTGAAGTAAGATGAATCAAAGTAGTGAGACAACCCCTTTAAGTCATGCAGTTTCTAGATAATACAAGGTGACTATACATATCACCATCATACTGCTACTAAACAAATCCCACTATGCCAAGACCAACATTACCAATAATGCTACTGCATAAGGACATGATCACAAATTACCACCAAATAGTGACTGAATAACACCCATACTTTATTACTGAATAAAGATCCATATACAAAGACCAATATTACCTCCATATAGTGACAATATAGTGATATATACCAGTGTATACAGGTGCCCTACAAACTGTATATTACCACCATACAGTGACCATATAGTGGTAGATACCAGTGTTCACTTTCTATGCAGACTGTATTTTACATCCATACAGTGACCATATAGTGGTAGACACCAGTGTACACAGACTCTGCAGACTGTATATTACCTCCATACAGTGACCATATAGTGGTAGACACCAGTGTACACAGGCTCTGCAGACTGTATATTACTACCATATAGTGACCATATAGTGGTAGTTACTAGTGTACACAGGCTCTGCAGACTGTATATTACTTCCATACAGTGACCATATAGTGGTAGACACCAGTGTACACAGGCTCTGCAGACTGTATATTACTACCATACAGTGACCATATAGTGGTAGTTACCAGTGTACACAAGCTCTGTATATTACTGTGTATTATTGTGTGGTAACATGACATGATCTGGAAAACTGTCAGTTTGAATTTTTTACAAAAAAATAATATCTGGGTATTACATTTATAAAGCACATTTCAGGTTAAAAATTTAATAACAGTCCTTTAAATTTCCCTTGAGGGATGTGCTTCCTAAAATGGGGCCACTCTGAGGGGTTTTAGTTCACATCACAGCATGTGCGATAGTCAGCACATGCTATGTAAATCACCAAAATAGGTCTGTGAAAGGGTTCAACTAAATATTAGGATGACAGGTGGAGTATCCCTAGAATGAGACACGGCAGGAAAATGTTAAATCTAATTTTTCACTTTTGTACTAAGCGTGCAAATCTTATTGTGAAAGGGTGTGGCATAAATATATGAGAATTATCATTTTTGCCTTATACTTTTACATGCATAATCTATAAAAAAAAACACCTGGAGGGGGTCATAGATGTATCTGTTGAGAGATTTCGTTTCCAAAATGTCACTTTTGGTACTTGGTGGTGGTGGGGCTGCTAATGCAACACAAGGGCTTCCAACCATTCGTGCTTATTCTGTACTCCAAAAGCCAAATAACACTCCTTCCCTTCTGAAACCTACTATGCATCCCAAATGTACTTTATGACCACAATGTGGGAATTGACACACTGGGGAGAAATTGAACAACACATTTTGGAGTCCGGTTCCTCCTGCATTCCTTGTGAAAATAAAAAATTTGGGGCTAAATTTGCATTTAAAAAAAAAAGGCAACTTTTCATTTTCACACCCTGATTCTAAAAATGTATGTAAAAAGTCTGCGGTCAAAATGCACCCTATACCCCTAGATTAATTTGCTGAGGGGGGGATTTTCCAAAATGGGGTCACTTTTGGAGGATTTCCACTGTTCTTATACTTTGGGGGCCAGGTTAATGCAACATGAGGGCGTCCAACAAATTCCAGCTAATTCTGTACTCCAGAAGCTAAATAGCGCTCCTTCCCTTCTGAGTCCCGTCATGTGTACCAAATGTACACTGTGTTCCAAATTATTATGCAAAAAGTGTTAAGGAGTGATAAGGTAAGAATTTTTTTGTTTGTCAGTTAAACTCATTGATGGTGATGTGTGTCAGGGTTCTTTATATCACTGAAAGCATTTGCAGACACCTGTGCTAATTAGTTTGGCAGGTGTGTCCAATTAAAGGCAAGACTACTTGCAGCCCACATTTTCAGCCAAAATGGGAAAGAAAAAGGATGTGTCGGCTGCTGAGAAGCAACAAATTGTGGAGTGTTTAGGTCAAGGCATGACTACAGTCAACATTGCCAAGACACTTCATCGTGATCATCGCACAATCAAGAAGTATGTAGCTGATTCACAGCACACACGTGTGCGTGCTGATAAGGGAAAATTGAGGACTCTTTCCAACAGGCAATTATGTGATGTTAAAAAAATGCCTTGTCATAGCAGCAGACACGCTTTTGAAGCTGCTGGTGCCTCCAACGTCCCCCGAACAACAAGAAGCAGGGTCCTTCAGAGGTTTGCAGCTGTGCATAAGCCATCCTGTCGACCTCCTCTATCCACTGCACACAAGCAGAAATGGCTCCAGTGGGCCAAACAATACATGCAGACTGACTTCAAAACTGTTTTGGTCACCGATGAGTGCCGTGCAGCGCTCGATGGTCCAGGTGGATGGAGTGGAGGATGGCTGGTTGACGGACACCCCATGCAAACACGGCTACGGCGCCAACAAGGAGGAGGTGGAGTAATATTTTGGGCTGAATCATGGGGAGAGAGATTGTCGGCCCCTTTAGGATCCCTGAAGGTGTAAAGCTGAACTCCATAATGTATGCGGAGTTTCTCAAACAGCACTTCCTGTCATGGTTCAAGAAGAACAACCGTGCATTCCGCAGCAAGATCATTTTCATGCATGATAATGCACCGTCTCATGCTGCAAATAACACATCTGCATCACTGGCTGCTATGCTATGGGCATAAAAGGGGACAAACTTATGGTGTGGCCCCCATGCTCCCCTGACCTCAACCCCATTGAGAACCTCTGGAGCATCATCAAAAGTAGTGTCTATGATGGCGGAAGGCGATTTCACTCTAAGCAACAGCTCTGGGAGGGTGTTCTGTCCTCATGCAAAACAATTAAAGCAGGAAACCACCCAAAAAACCTGAAAAAATTTTCATGGGACGAAGAGTTCAGAAGCTCATTTCGAACATGGGGTCCTATGTGTACATGTAACATCACCTCGAATAAAGTTTTGACTTGAAAACTGTTTGATTTCAGTTTGTAATAACCTACTAATGCTTATAATTTCACAAATGACCTGTTACGGTTCCGGACGCGGAAGTGGATCCACTGGACCACCACAAGCGATGGTGTAAGCCAGCCAGGGAACGGAATCTAAGTAGGTCCCTGTTTTCACCAGAGCCCCGCAAAGGGGATGGACTTGCTGCGGCGGGAGTCTACCAGGTCGTTACCCCTGACGTGACTTGCTTGCGGTGGCAGCCAAGTATAGCGGGGTTTGCAAATCGTCAGGCAGGCTGGGTAGTCGGGGTCAGGCAGAAGGTCAGGGCAGGCGGCTATGGTTTTCGTAGGTCGGGGACAGGCGGGGCGGTCAGGGCAGGCGGCAGAGATTCGTGGTCAAGAGGAGGAAGCGAGGATACGGTACACGGTAGATCAGGACGAGGCAATAGGGAACGCTTTCTCAATAGGCAAGGCACTAAAGATCCGGCAGGGAGCGGGCGGAAGCGCCCAGGTGAAATAGAGGCAGTGCCCGGCAATTACCCAATTACCGGCGCACTGCCCCTTTAAATCTCACAGAGCCGGCGCGCGCGCGCCTTAGATCACAGGGTCGCGCGCGCCGGACCGCGGGTGGCTGCAGGGACACAGGAGCCGGCGGGTAAGTACTGGTGCGCCGGAGGGCGAGTGCGCCCGCCGCCCGACACCCGGGCAGCGGCGGCACTCGTCCCGGGGACCGGGGCAGAGCTGCGCCGGCGCCCGCAGGAGGGGTCGCGGGCGCCGGTCGCAACAGTACCCCCCCCCTTAGCCCTCCCCTTCTTCCTGGCCTGGAGGAATCTCTGCAGCAACTCACGGTCCAAGATGTTGTCCTCCGGCTCCCACGATCTCTCCTCAGGACCAAACTCCTTCCAGTCAATCAGGAAATACCGCCTTCCCTTGATGGTCTTCATGTCTAGGATCTCATTTACAGTGAAGATGTTGGCGGCCTCCGCTTCAGAAGATGGAGGCTTGATCCTCTGGGAAAAAACGGTTCAGGACCACAGGCTTCAACAAGGAGACATGGAAGGAGTTGGGAATACGCATTGTGGGTGGGAGCTGGAGTTTGTCGGCAGCCGGGGTGATGCGGGCGCGTCCTTCAAATGGTCCTACTTTACCGGGGCCCCAATTGTTCGAGGGATCTTCAGCCGGATATATCTGGCCGATAGCCAGACCTTGTCGCCAGGCGAAAACACTGGGGAGGGTCTTCTATTCTTGTCCGCTTGGACTTTCATGCGTGCGGATGCATGCTGCAGAGACTGGCGCGTCTGTTTCCAAATGGACACCATATCTTGGGCAAAAGTATCCGCTGCCGGCACTTCTGATGGTGGAGACAATGGTAATGGAGGGCGGGGATGCTGGCCATAGACGGATGAAAATGGCGAGGTTTCCAGTGGATTCCGACCCAGGGAGTTTATAGGAAAACTCCGCCCAAAGAAGCAAGCTGGCCCAGTCATCCTGTCGAGCCGAGACAAAATGTCGTAAATAGCCCCCCAGGATCTGATTGATCCTCTCCACTTGGCCGTTTCGTCTGCGGGTGGTAGGGGGGAAGAGGAAATTTGAGGTTCACCTGCAACCAGAGCAGAGGGCCCCCCAGGAACCCCTCGACACAAATTGGACCCCCCATCCGAGACAATGTGCTGCGGAAGTCGTGTAGGCGGAAGATGTGGAGAAAAAAACTGGCTGGCCAACTGGGGGGCAGAGGGCAGCCCTGGCAACGGGATAAAGTGCCCATCTTCAAAAAAACGGCCCGCGACCACCCAGATAAACCCGTGTTGACAGAAGAGGGAGGCAGATTCGTGACAAAATCCATTGCCACGTGAGTCCAAGGGGCCCTAGGGGTGGGCAGAGGCTGGAGCAAACCCGCGGGTTTGTGGCGAGGAGTCTTGTTACGAGCACAAGTAACGCAGGACTTCACGAAATCCTTGATGTCCCCAGCAAGCTGTGGCCACCAGTTAAAAACGAGAGATTAGGAGGAAGGTTTTGGGCGTGCTCCTGGGTGACCGGCCACAAGAGAACAGTGTCCCCATCTCAAAATTCTCCTGCGGAGCGCAGGACGGACATACGTCTTCCCTGAAGGAACCTTTCGCAGATCTACTGGAGCCACCGAGATCAGCGTTGGGGGGGAAATTATATGTTGGGGCGTGCCCCTCCTCACCCAAACACATCGGAGACACTGAGAGCGCATCAGCCCTGATGTTTTTTTCTCTGCTGGCCGAAAAGGGTATCTGGAAATTGAAGCGCCGAGAAGAGAACAGGGACCACCGGGCTTTGACGTGGGTTGAGGCTTGGGCCGATTGGAGTTATTGAAGATTTTTATGGTCGGATAAAAGGTGATGGGGTAGCGTGCGCCTTCCAGAAGATAACGCCATCTTCTAGGGCTAGCTTGATAGCCAGCAACTCCCGGTCTCCGAGGGGTGTAATTTCTCTCCGCAGGGGAGAAAGTCTTGGAGAAGAAAGCACAGGTGACCATCTTGCCTTTAGGTCCCTTCTGCGTCAGAATTGCGCCAGCCCCAACCGAGGAGGCATCCACCTCCAGAAAGAATGGATTCTCGGAATCAGGCCTGGTCAGGACGGGCGCAGAGGTGAAGGCTGCCTTAAGTTAGCAAATGCCTTTTCGGCCTCTGGCGGCCACTGCCGAGGGTAGGAGTTATTCTTGGTAAGTGCAATGAAAAGGTGCCACCAAGGTAGAAAATGCAGGATAAAAAGACGATAGTAATTCGAGGGAAACCCAGGAAGCGTTGTATAGCTCGTAAGGCCCACCGGCCGGGGGCCCCTGCAAGACAGCCGACGACTTGGCAGGATCCATCTGTAACCGGTCCGAGATGACGTAACCAAGGAACGGAGGCTGGTTGGGGGAAGGGGACATTTCTCTAATTTACGTAGAGGTGGTTGGCACGTAGCCGCTCCAATACCAGGCGGACATGTGGTGGATGAGTCTCCAATCGGCAGAGAACACCAGAATGTCTCTAGGTAGACCACACACACGTGTAAAGGAGATCCCGGAAAAATATCGTTCACAAATTCTTGGAAGAAATGCTGGGGCATTTTCACAGACCCAAGGGCATGACAAGATATTCAAAGTGTCCATCCCGTGTGTTAAAAGCAGTCTTCCACTCATCCCCCTCTCGAATGCGGATGAGGTTGTAGGCCCCTCGCAGGTCAAACTTGGAGAAATTTTTTGCTCCGCGAAGCCGGTCAAACAGTTCCGTGATCAGCGGCAAGGGATAGCGGTTTTTCACCATGATTTTGTTAAGGCCCCGATAGTCGACACACGGCCGTAAAGAGCTATCTTTCTTCTGCACGAAGAAAAATCCTGCCCCCGCCGGGGAGGAGGATTTGCGTATAAAGCCCTTCTGCAGGTTGTCCCGAATGTAGGTCGACATGGCCTGGGTCTCCGTACCGACGTGGGTAAACCCTGCCCCTAGAGGACTGGCTCCCCGGCAGTTAGATCGATAGGGCAGTCATAGGGGCGATGAGGCGGGAAAGGGTCTCGGGCCCGCTTCTCCGAGAAGACGTCCGCGTAATCCCGGTATTTCCGTAGGCAAACCTGGCAGGAGGCCTGGAGGACGGGTTGGAAGGACCGGAGCGCAGCGGGCGAGGTGCCACCAACAAGAGTTCCAGCAGTCGGTCCCCAGCGCACGACCTCGCCGTAATCCAATTAACCTAGGGGCATGGCGCTGCGCCACGGGAGCCCCAAAAGGGTCGCAGAGGAAGACCGAGACAGTACATAGAGGGAGATCTTCTCCTTTTTGCAGGGCGCCCACGTGGAGGGTCACCGGCTTGGTCCTGTACCGGATGGGTCTCCAAGGGAGCTCCCCTGGACGGAGGATATCACCAACGGGTTTTCAAGACTAACCACAGGAAGCTGGTAAAAGGGATACAAGGGCGGTGTGGATAAAGTTCCCGGCGGAACCGGAAGTCCAAGAACGCAGGAGCCTGGAATACAAGACCAGAGTCAGTCTGATCTCCACCGGCATTGTCCCGGCGTGGGGAGGAAGAGTTCTCACCCAGGGATGCCTCCCCAACATAGCCTAGGGGCGGGCGTTTCCCGGACGTTTTGGGGGGGAAGCGGACAGCTCCTCCGAAAATGATCGGATGGCGCAGTACAGTAATAGCTTCTGTGCGCGCCGACGGATAATTCCTGCTCAAAATGTGGACTTGATCCACCTGCATGGGTTCCTCCTCAGATGGTAGAGGAAGCGGCAGGGGAGGCCTCTGGAACACCGGAGCCAGGCGGGGCAGACGGCGGGGTCGCGCCAGGTCGCGATCTTGGCGGAGCTCTTCTTGCCTCTCTGCGAAGCGCACGTCAATGCGAGTGGCCAGGTGGATTAATTCGCTTAAAGAGGATGGCAAAAACTCTTGGGCAAGGGCGTCCTTGATACTGCTGGAAAGGCCTTTCTTAAAGGTGGCGCGCAGGGCGGCGTCATTCCAGGACAACTCTGATGCCAGGGTGCGAAATTGTACTGCGTACTCTCCGACTGAAGTTTCACCCTGGCGTAGGTTCAAGAGTGCCGTCTCTGCAGAAGATGCTCGGGCTGGCTCCTCGAAGACACTGCGGAATTCAGCGAGGAAGGCAGGGGAGATCCGCAGTCACAGGATCGCTCGTCCCATAGAGGTGTAGCCCAGGCCATGGCCTTCCCGGACAACAGGCTGACCACAAACGCCACCTTGGAACGTTCAGACAGAATTGGTCCCCCATTAACTCAATGTGCATGGTGCACTGGGTGAAAACCCCTGCAGAGCTTGGGATCACCGTCAAATTTGGCAGGCAGCGACAAACGGAGCTTGGGTCCCAACGGAGCCAGTGGAACCGCCGGAGCGGGAGCGGCCACAGGAGGAGGTGGAGGTTGCTGCTGGGCGGTGACGAGCTGCTGCACCATGGCGGTCAACTGATCCAGCTGTTGCCCCTGCTGGGCCAGTTGCTGAGACTGTTGGGTCACCACGCGAGAGAGGTCCGCCACACTGGGCAGCGGTACCTGGGCGGGATCCATGGCCGGATCTTACTGTTACGGTTCCGGACGCGGAAGTGGATCCACTGGACCACCACAAGCGATGGTGTAAGCCACGCCAGGGAACGGAATCTAAGTAGGTCCCGGTTTTCACCAGAGCCCGCCGCAAAGCAGGATGGACTTGCTGCGGCGGGAGCTACCAGGTCGTTACCCTGACGGACTGCTTGCGGTTGGGGGAGCCGAAGTATAGCGGGTGGGGCAAAAAACGTTTAGGCAGGCTCTAGTCGGGGTCAGGCAGAAGGTCAGGGCAGGCGGTATGGTTTCATGGTCGTGGACAGGCAGGCGGTCAGGGCAGGGGGCAGAGATTCGTGGTCAAGAGACGGAAGCGAGCCATACGGTACAAAGGTTAAGAAACAGGACGAGGCAATAGGGAACGCTTTCTCAATAGGCAAGGCACTAAAGATACGGCAGGGAGCGGGCGAAAGCGCCCAGGTGAAATAGAGGCAGTGCCCGGCAATTACCCAATTATCGGCGCACTGCCCCTTTAAATCTCACAGAGCCGGCCGCGCGAGCGGCCTTAGATCACAGGGGCGCGCGCGCCGGACAGCAGGAGCCAGGAGGGACGCAGGGGCGCGGCCGGGTTAAGTACTGGTGCGCCGGAGGGCGAGTGCGCCCCACCGCCCGACCCCCCCGGGCAGCGGCGGCACTCGTCCCGGGGACCGGGGTAGAGCTGCGCCGGCGCCCGCAGGAGGGATCGCGGGCGCCGGTCGCAACATGACCATTTTTTGGTTCGTTATAAAAATGAAAAGGTTGAAAACTCTGCTGTGCATAGTAATTTAGAACATGTATTTTGAGTGCATTTTGATTTTTTTTTATAAAATATACTGTTATCATAGGCAGTTTGTTCAAAAACCTTTCAATTGTACTCTAATAGTTGATGACTGGAAAATTACATGACTGCAATTCATATAGGTAATTTTGGGAAAAAAAGAGAAAATATTATTTGCATAATAATTTGGAACACAGTGTAGGTATCTCCCTCGCTTCCTCAGTTGCATATGCAACTGAGGAAGCGAGGGAGATACCTCGCGAAACGCGTCTTGTTTTATTCTATTTTATGTTTCTTTGGGACAATAAAAAGACACTTTAATGTGGCGAAACTGCTGTGTCTTGTCCTTTCTAATGTCTGCAGCGCTGTCCACAGACCTAAATTCTCCCTGCTCTTACCGTAATAAGTTTGAAAAGGGATTACTTTTTGTTCTATTATTTACTCGGAGACCCCCAAGAATTTTCTGCTGGAGGTTTACCGATGCTAGTGGCTGGTTGGACGGCGACTCGACACAACCCCCGGGGATCGTTATTTTAAATTTTCTGCGATTATATGATTGTGCCATCTTTGCACAACTTCAAGAGGTGAGCGGCTAAGTTACTGTATTTTTCAGTCTTTAAAAAGGTTTACCCGCAACGAGGTTTCGCTTCTCTCCGCTTTTATGTTTTGATTTGCAGTACCTGTGTTACTTATTGTGCATCTTGAAGCAGCCGCACCGCTAGTTTTCAGAGAGTCCTGGATTTCAGCTGATATTATTTGTGGGTTTTCCTTTCCATCCCGAACAAATTTCCTGCCAAAATTTTTGTTGGTCTACTTGACCGTGGTTTGGTTTTTACAGAGATTTTCCATTTATTATATCACAGTTTGAACACTGCTGACTGACATCAATTCACTGGTTCCCCTCTTTTTGTATTCCTATCCTGTTTTATACAGTTCAACTACCTTTTCCCATAGATTGACAATTCATTTTGCTTTCCCCATGACTCACAATCCAGAAATGTCAGTGGGCCCATGAAAGATGCAAGAGTCTGTCTGGATCCCAGAAACTCACTCAGCTTTTATGCACACACACTGATTACAAGCAAACAGGTCACAGGTGTTACCTTTAGTTTGCCATTGAAAACATTGTGTCAATTGTGCTTTTTATCAGGCCAAAAACATAGGGGGTGAACTTTTTATCGGGTCTTTGGGTATTTTTGGTTGTCAAAAAATTTAAAAAGAGAAACGACGTATTTTACAAATAAATGGTTTTACCCCAAACCCCGAACCAAGAGAGAAAAAAAATTTTTGGTGTTACATTTCCTTCTCTGAAAAAGGCCAAGAAACAAAAATTTCCCTGG
>JAODAL010068878.1:0-16615 GCA_025379985.1 Phyllomedusa bahiana
TCTGGAGCGGGGGGCCGGCAAGGGCTGCTTTCAGTTAAAAGGACTCCAAAGCTCTTCATCAAAAAAAGATTGCATAAAGGGGAATGCCCCTAAAATCCAAGAGGGGCAGAGAGATCAGACCAAGGAATGTCTGGAGCTGCTAGGCACCGTTTGGGTCCTTGAATCTCCGGTATTGCCCTCTTCCTTTCAGTTGTGAGGTGTCTTACATGATGAGAAAGGCGGGTGTCTTGAATATCACTCGCTCTTGGTACCTTTGGACTTTCTTCAGCGAAACTTTGCAACTCTGGTCTGCAAAAAACGATAGGAGTGATTCAGAGGCTTCTTCTGCCATCAAAGGGTGTCTGCACATAGAATAAGTAGGTCGTCCACATATAAAGCACAATCCACATAGGATGCAAGTCTTTCCACTGTTGTAATACAGAATTCATAGCTTGGAGAATTGACTACGGCTGTTCTGTGCCCCTTGTGGCAGTAACCGCCCAATTTATACTAGATGTCTCATGAGTGAAGGTGAAGAAATATTGACATGCAGAATCAAGGGGGACGCTGAAAGTAGGCATTCACCAGAAAAAATCACTGTAAAATTTGTTGAGTCTGGTGGTACATGAGACAGTAGAGTATATGGATTTGGTGCAATGGGGGTCTCCAATAGGGTGGCCTCATTGACCGCTTGGGGTCCTAGACCATGCGAAACTGGGGTGGCTGGCCTTTTGCCACTTTCTTCCTCACAGGGAAGAGAGGCGTGTTGCACTTGCAGGTACACTTCACTATGACTCCATTTTGAAGAAGTAGAAAAGGAGATGATGCAGCGCTTATCCATAAAAAGCAGCTTTATTCAAAAAATTCTGGATTAAAAAAAACAGATGGACATGAGTTTACGCGTTTCAAGCCACAAGGGCCCATCAACATAGCCTACACTATACATACTATTGGACAAATTTAAACAAACATAGAACCAATCATGTTAATTAAACATGTCACATGAAACATTACGTCGTAAGATACCATTTAACATTAAAAAAGGAAAAAATGGAAAGGAAAAAAAAGGAAAGAACATTATATCATAAATCAATAGTTCGATAATGTAACACTAAATCCGTTGTTTATTCAGACCATAAGGGTGATACGTTCTCAAGAGAAACATCCAATAAAGCCTCTCGAGATTGTAGCTTACGGAATGATCTCTGCCCCTCCTCGGTGGTGTAACCCTTTCCACTCCAACAATTGAAAGGGTATCAGTGCAGCTGTTATGTACCTTTATACAATGAGAGGAAACTGCGGATATGCGTGTGAAGTCTAAACCATTGACGTCAGATAAAATGGCGACGTACTCGTAACTTAAGCTGGCATGTAGTACTGCCCACGTATCAAAGCTCACAAGAATTACAAGAAATCAAGTAAACTATGTAGGCAGAACGGCAGAACTACAGTTAATAAAGCTTTTAATATTGTATTCTTTTGAAGTTACAAAAGATGCAAACTTCACAGCCGGTTTTAAAACTTTGCAACAAATACATCTTGTGCGTGCGCATTTAAAACAACCAAGATAATTAATATGTAGGTGGTAAAAGTGAAGGGGAGAGTATATCTGCTAAAGTAGGAGCTTTTTTGGATGCACATCTGAAACCCTTTCCTAAAATCCTATAATAGCCGGGATCACAATGCAGTATAGGTAAATATTTCTTTACTATCTGTGAAATGGCATTAAATTATAATGAGTAGGCCATAGAGAAAACTACAGGTGACAAACTAGATGGGGATGGGGTTTTGGGGTTTGAGCTCATTCTTCTTCTTCTATTTCATCCAAACATGGTGAGTGGAATTGATAAAAGTTCTATTTTGGTCTCATCTGACCACATAACCTTCTTCCCCTGCCTCCTCTGGATCACCCAGTTGGGCCATTGGTGAATTCAAATGGGTCTGGACATGTGCTGGCAGTGAGCAAGGGGACTTTGTGTGCCTGCCAGATTTTAAACCTGATGGCGTAGTTGTTACTAAAGGTACCAGTTGATGTGGTCCAGCTCTATTCAGGTCTTTGACCCGGTCCTCCCTTGTAGTTCTGGTTGTTTTCTGACATTTCTCAGGAAATCGTCACTTCTCCATGAGGCGAGATTTTTGCTCATGGAAAATCTTGCGCGAAGATTGATAGTCTTCTTGTGTTTTTTCATTTCTAATAATTGCTAACAGTTGTTGCCTTCTCCACCAAGCTATAAATAGTAGTTCTAGTTACTAGATTTCTGGAGATCGGTCAACGATCCAGGGATTTCTCTCCTTACACAGAAAATTAAACAGTAGTGAAGAAGATGTCAGGTGACTGTGTGGCCTCCAGCAAGCTGTTCCCTGTGTCGTCAGGAGGATGGATGAGCCTGGGCCCCATAATAAGAGGCTCCCCTGCGCTCACTGATTCATCGAGTGGGGACAATAAGCAGAAGATCCTAGAAACTCACCAACAAGATGACTGAGCTGCTGACTGGAGGGTGACGCTGCTGCTGGGAATGCTGGGAATTATAAGTAACACCACTGGAGGGGTCTGGGTGGATGACCATATCAATTTTGTGTGTAGGTTCCTATAAGGTGTCAGGAGGTCGCTGTCTATTTCCCATGGAGGAGTGGGAGTATTTAGAAGGACACGAGGATCTTTACAAGGAGATCAAGATGGAGGATCTGGGAAAATCATTGCTTTCTTTTGTCAAAATGGCAGGAGATAGAGATGGGTTATCTTGCCTATTATTTGGAGTGCAGAAACGGCACTGGCGGCATGTTGGAGAGTTTAAGGGAACGTGTCATCAGATATACCTATTGTTTTATATCGTGTTTTATAATGTAGCAGATTTATTAAGAATTTTGGATGATGTGTTTAGTTTCTCCTCTCACTACTATATTCTGATAAATACTGAACTCCGGCAGGTCTCAACTGTGGTCACTAATCCTTAAATTTAATCGGCTGAGCTTTCCTTCTTCTGTAGAGAAAGAGTCTCTCATTATTCATCAACGGATGGATTTAAAATGGAAAGTGACACCAATGTGTAGATAACACGGCTTATCACCATGCACAACAGGAGATGGTCACAGCTCCTCTCCCACACAATGACTTATTCCCAGGTCACCGACCTCAAACACTCTCCCATAGAATCAAGGAGTCAGCTCCTTTCCATAGTCTTTGTCAAGGAGTAAAGCTCTATCTCTGGTAATAACAGCTTAGATACAATGAGAGGACTTCCATAAATCTATAAACAGAAAACAGTATTAAAATCTCTCTGATCATATAAATACACCTGAGAAGAAAAGAATCTGTATCATCATATGGTTTTCCTCAGTAATAATTCTTGGTGACACATTTTGGCTTGAATGGATTTTCCACAGATTAATATTGATTTCCTCTGTTAGATCTATGAAGAATGTAACAATGTTTAATCTGGAAATAAATCGCTGCCGTGTACAGATATTGAGGTTACATGACTATCGAGCCTTTAGCTGTTCTCCTCAATTCTGGCTCATAATGTCATGTACTGGTGTCTGTGCTAGTTGTATCGGGGACTCATCAGATCTGGAGGGGGGGTGGTGATCCACTGGATCACTCACAGATATCGCTTCAACCATGCTGTGGGGCGGGAGTCTAAAGAGCCCCATTGGTTTTCATCCTTAATCCTCACACAAGGATTTTGACTTTGCTGCAGGTGACTCCTTAACACTGGTGTGTCACACATGTGAGTAGATCAGTAACCACCACCTAGATCCATGTTTTTACACAGGATGTGGAGAGTGGATTCCTGCAGTCTTTGCCCTCTAAGAGGATTCTTCTCACCAGCATGGGCCATGATGTGATGTTCTGGGTTGGAGTTGAAAGAACCACGGGGGGAGACAAAACAAGGATGTGACATCAATATCCAGACATAAGAGAATTTTATTGAAATTATTCCAGGTGAAAAAATAAATAGTTCTGATTTCCAAAGATCTAAGAGAACTAATAATCTGAGGGGGTGATGCCGCTACATAAGGTCATACATTCTCATTTTATGTGAACGCAGGGAGCAAGTGAGCCAGTATGTCTCCATACACAAGATCCCAAATAATAAAGTCGCCACAATCCCAAATGCTGATACAAGTGTGAAGACCTCGTCCTTACAAACCTAGAAAGAAAACGGTCTTACCATTCCTGACAATAATAGGACAGGTCTGTATCCTAGTGGCACACATCAAAGGGTATATAATCTAATACTGGCGATCCATCAGGATGGTAGGAATTGGGACACTTTCTGGCCCTATTAAGTCCCTCACAGGCTTATTATTCTGACCTTAGATCCTAATCTTTAAGTAACTGCCTTGATCAGAACCTTTCTCCTTGAGAAATGCACTAGATGCCTCTATAATTGGGGACATTACTTATCATTGAAAATCGAAAAATATTTGTATAATAGTACTCATGTGGGTCTGTTACTTGGGCATAGGGAAGTGGTGTATGGGGCCTCACTGCTGCCACAATCGAACACCAATTGTTATCCTTTTTTGAATTATATAGATAAAAAAAATATATTTTTTTTCTCTCATCACTTTGCTTTCCTTCATCTCCCTCATGTGAAGGGGCAGCAGTCATATATAGTTTAGGTATTAAATTCACATTCATATTTAGCCTTCCTTTAGTAATCCGACCTGATGGATTGGCCACATGGAGATTTCCATAGATGAACGAAGCCATAATGGGATGTGATCATATAGCAACAGGAGAGGAACCATGGGAAGTGATTCATTGGGCTCTTGCGCTGCTGATATGGAGAATTGTCACCAGGGCAAATTATGGATATATTACAGCATAGTCCACAGATGTTTGGGATAGCTAGGAGTTACCTACCCAAACCTAGTTTGCAAATAATCACATGGGTTATCTGTGGAAGTGAAAAGGTACGCACTGCAATAACATTCTCTAGTGCTGTAGATAGTAAGCACTTGCAGGAGCACATTCACAACGCAGCGATGGGCGGGGGAAGCTTTCTGCCTCGAATACTTTTCTTTTCTCGGTGTGTAGCGCCTAATAGGAAGGTGACAGGACTCTCTTACACCAATTCAGTACGGGGTCAGAAATACAATCGTAAAGTCATCGTAGTCTGAACGATGACAATAATTTTCCATGGTGCTCAATGAGTGCTGCACTTGTACAATGGTTTTACCTTATTTGCGGATCATACTTAGGCACAATTAAACTCCGAAGTACGCCCACAAATCCGCTGTTTGAACATCCCCTTATATTCCTTCTCATTGCTTGATTTATTTCTGGCACAAGAAAAGCATGTGTGTTTCTCCATCGGGAAGGCTTCACACATGGGGTTTTAGGAGATCAGCCTTTAGTTTTTTGAACCAGCAGTGGATCTTGCAGGAAGGAGAAGTAAAAGTACTTCCTTTTTATTTCCTTTGAGCCCAATACTTCTGTTGGCTCAAAAAAATGGCAGTGCCAGGTTTCATGAATAAGCCTTGTGTAAAACCATCTGGTAAGAATGTAGAATGTAAATTTGACTACTTTGTGGTTTACAACAAAAAATTACAACTCATGAAATCTGTTGTTAATCTTATCAGAAACTTCCACAACGAGTTCTGGAGAAGACTTTATGTTATCTTTAATTGACAAAGTAGAAGATGGAGAGATCAAGCAGCGCTCTTCAGGAGGGAAAACCTTTAATTACTATTAATTGTACATCCAGGACTCAGAGAAACAGATTTTCTTCTAAAGCTCCTATTCATGAGAACCTTCTGATGACAGTACCCACAATTGTTACCAGATAAATACCTGGTAAGCGGGTGAAAAAGAATGCAAAGTGGTAAACAGTTTACAAAAAAGACTCAGTCCTATCTACACACAGCAGTAGCTCAGACAAGAGGAACCATTCTGTGTAGAATGTGGAAAGTGACTTAAAATATTAAATCAGCCACTTGTTGCCACATGAGAGAATGCACACAGGAGAGAAGCCATTTTTGTTAGATTGTGGGGAAAAGTTTCACAAGAAAATCACACCTTGTGCACATGAAGGAGAAATTTACCAGGAGAGAGGACACATACGTGTTTAGAATGTTGGAAATAGGCTTTATTTCTAAATCAAGTCTTCTTTTAAACTTGAGATAAATCATACAAGGACAGAAGACCATATTCATGCTCAGAAATGTGGGAAAAAGTTTTGGAAGTAATTCAGCCCTTGAGAACATGGAGAATTCACACAGGCGAAGAGAAGCCATATTCATGTTTAGAATTGTAGTAAAAGCTTTAGATTCTAAATAATATCCTTGTTGAACATAAGAGAGCTATACAGGAGAGAAGCATTTTCTGCTCAGATTGTAGGCGAAAGCTTTACTGCTAATCGTATTCTTGTGACATGAAGAGGAATTCACAGAGGAGAGGAAGCCATATTCTTGCTTAGAATGTGGGAAAAGCTTTAAAAGGAAATTATATCTTGTTCACATGAGCAGATTCACACAGGAGAGAAGCCATATTGTTGCTCAGAATGTGGGAAAAGATTTACTGCTAAAGCATACCTTGTTGCACATGAGAGAATTCACACAGGAGAGAAGCCATATTTTTGTTTAGAATGTGGGAAATCACACCTTGTTAGACATGAGAGAATTCACACAGGAGAGAAATCATAATGTGCAAAATGTTGGAAAAACTTTAATAGGAAATCACACCTTGTTAGACATAAGATAATGGACACAGGAGAGAAGCCATATTTCATGTTCATAATGTGGAACAGTAGTAATAATGAAACCAAGAAAATGGACCCTAAAACTTAAATTTTAATAAAAATTTAATCCATGTTACTTAAAAATAGATATCTAAGATAATCAAATAGAACATCAAAGAATTGAACACTTGCCAGATCTACACACGCAAATTTTTTCAAGTATGAGAAAAAAAAAAACATTTCATCAAGTTTAATATATTATTAAGAGGAAGGAAAAGTCTCGCACTTCTCAATCAGGTGTAAGATGATCCCACACTTGAATTCTTCAGACTCACAGTTGGTTCTTCAGATGTATCCAATTAATTCACTTAGGGAAATAAGGAGTAAGCAACAAATAACTAGCTGAAACCCTATTTTCTTCCTGTCTAATCCTCATGAACCTGGAGTTTTCGCCCGAAAAGGGCAGCCCAAACCTCACCCTGGTTGCCCACCCTATTAATCATTCTCTTTCAACAAAAATTCTCATAATCTATACAATATCAAGTCCAGGAAAATGGCTCATTAACACAAAAAGAAAATGGACTTGAAATAGATATATCCCTGAATAGGACACCAATGCGTTTCCCCCTTAAATAGATCCCAGTAATGGGGATCTATCATAACTGTGGGTGGCCAGAAGAAAAACACAAAAGCAGAACATATGTCCCCCACAGTTTCATAATGACCCCCACAACAGGCCTGAAAAATGATCTGTCGGTGGTAGTAAGATGAGTGATAATAGGGTTCCCAGGGTGCGATGAGTGCACTCCCTTTTGGGGCAAAAAAAAAATCTAGGTTGATAAGGAATAGGACTCTGATAGAAACATAGGGTTTTCAGCTAGATATTTACCTGCTTAACTCCTTATTTTCTAACTTAAAAGAAAGTGGATACATCTGAAGGACCACTGGAGTCTGAAGAATCAAGTGCCTGGATCATCTTACACCCGAATGTCAGTGCGAGATTTATGTAATTGTAACAATATAATTATGTTAAAATTGATTAAATGTTTTTTCTTCATATTTTAAACAAGTTGCTTGTTGTAGATCTGGTGAGAGTTGATCTCCTTGATTATCTAAGATATTAATTTTAAGTGCAGGGACTCTGACTCCCCAGTGGATGCTTTAATCTTCTAACAAGCACATCCTGAATTTCGGGACCTCCTATCATCCAATAGGACATGGACAACTGGCAATAGATCTTCAGGTCAGCTGGAGACCATTGCTCTACACCCAATTTTATCAGACATTTACGACGCTTCAAGACAAAGTTCAAAAAACTGGCGTTGAACAAAAATGTTCAAATCTTATTATCTCTAAACTCCCCGTGCAATCCGACTGTGCTGAACAGAATTCGATCAAACTGAAATTGCAGCCAAGGTTGACTATTTAGAAAACTGCAATAGAAGAAGCAACATAAGAGTTTGTAGTTTGCCAGAATCAAATCACACATCTGAGCCAATTCGCCACCATCTTAAACTGTTCAACTATTCCTGGCAAGCCTGAAGAATCAACTCTTGAATTTGATCAAGTTCATAAAGAGCTGAGACTACAAAGTCAAGACTTATTGCAACCTATGGATATCATATACAGAATCCAACACTAAACAGAAGAGAAAATGAGGAAGGCCTGACTCCTGTAGAACATTTCATATGAAGGTACTAGATTAGGCCTTTTTCCAGACCTGCCTAGGTGTACTCAGATACAAGACACTTCTAGTGTTACTCCAAACTCACAGCATTCGGTGGGGGTTCCCATTTCTTATCTGATTGATATGGTTCTTAGCATTATTTTTCTGCTATACTGTAATGACTTATCCTCACTCTGCTTCTGCGTGTCATCTATGAGGTTTTCAGTGTCATCTATGAGATATTCAGTTTCATCTAGGAGGTGTTCAGTGTCATCTGTAAGGGTCTCAGTGCCATCTATGAGGTTCTCAGTGTCTTCTAGGAGGTTCTCAGTGTCTTCTATGAGGTTCTCAGTGCCATCTATGAGATTTTTTGTTCCTTGGGCATCAGTACTTTTTTAACATATGCTTCAACTATATGGATGCCTGTGTGCATTTTGTTTTTCTCCTCATGTGAACATTTTGCATACCTCAAATGTCATATGTAACATTTACAGTCCTATGATGCTCTTTCTAAAAGTTTGTCTTGTAAGTATACTAATGATTACAGTAGTAATTGCCGTGTATTTCACTTTTTTAACAGGAATTCAAGTATTATTAAAAGAAAGGTGCACAAAATTCACACCATATGATCAAACGAGATTAAAATATGAAAGTAAAAAAATCGCAATATAAAAAGTTACAATGTTTTCATATTGGGCTGTCACCATTATGTGACTCATTATGGAAAATTGTGCACATCACATGACATTCAAATATTAGAACAGTCCCAATCTTGTTGGAAAAGTGATCACATTAAATATAGATAACTTGAGAGAAATGTAACAATCGCAAAAAGTTTATCAGTGAAACACTGCGCGTGTGCATCATTACACAGACCATCAGCTAGAATACTATACAGATATGGTGGACCGGAGACCCGTATTTGAGCTAAAACAAAGTAGACCACATAACTTCTTAGGAGGAGCCTGGACCATATGAATATAAGAGGAAATAGTGAGCTGACCCAAAACATATCTGGACAAATTGATGCAAGACTACAAGCGAGCAGATAGAGGGCTAACTAATTAAATCTAGACCACACAGGGAATTGCCAGAGCTGCATGTGTGGTGTCCTTCCAGTCCTGTGAGCAAGAAAACGCTCACCAGAGAAACTCCAAAGGTAACGATCCGCACGCTCCTCGTTATGCGCAGTGTCCACGGGAGGTGAGAGCAGCCGGCATGTATATATTCCAACCAAATACCCCCCCCCCCCCCCCCTCTTGCCGCTCCAAGGATTTAGTAAAAATGTGGTTGTTAGTGTCTTTTATCATGATACATATAGGGTTAAATTTCAGGTGTTTCAGCCAAGTGTCTTGTGGGAGGGGTATAGAAGAAAGTTTGGTTTGTATCTTCATAATGTTATGATTAAGAGCCAAAGTATATAAGCTTGAAACGCGTAGACAATTATGCGGTTGTTTTTATAGTTGTTTTTTATATACGTTTCTCAATAAAATGTGCGTTCTATCTTAACAAAGATTGGATTCCTCCCTGCGCAAGTTCCAGTCCATTCAGTCCTGCCAAATTTTAACAAATTTGTCAAGACCTCCTCGATGCAGGTAAATATATTTTTTTATATGGTAGAGTGGCATTCACTGCATTTATCCAATCCTGTACACAAGGAGTATAGTTAGCCCGCGCCGGGCACCATTTTTCTAGCAATAAACAGAAGCTCAGTAAGGCATGTACAGACAGCAGATGATGGGTACTTCTCAGGGACTAGAAATAAAGGACAATGCTTAGGCTCATCTGGCACAGGGCTTCCAATATTATCATTAAAGAATCTGAGGACTTGTTGCCAAAAGCCCTGAATTTAGGAGCAAGCCCAGAGTAGATGGAAAAATTGTTACCCGGATACAGTGAGGGCATTTGGGGGGGCATACATCAGGGAATTGGAAATATAATTTGGTTATACAGGAATGGCTGTAGGGGATGCCTAAGCTGGAGGAGGTTATGGAAGATGGATGGTGTTAGGAGATGCGATATTCAGCTGAACAGATCCTGGGAATGTCCTTCAAAGAGTCTAATCCTGATATAAATGTGATCAGGTATACACTCCTCTCCCCTGCCAAAACAGAAATGTCTAAAGAAAGAAGTTCCGGCAGATTTATTATGACCCCTCATTAGACTGGATACTCATCCAGCCGTTTGATAACTAGATCTCTTTACTTGTTTTCCAATATTAAGTAGGCTTTGTTTAAGAATTAATGGGACACTGATGTTGATGGATAGATCGAAGCTGCGCTGAGAAAAGGTAGTGAAAAAGGTGCACATACACTGGGTTCCAGGGCTTAACTAAGAGCTCCATAATCCTCAAATAATCCGTTGTGCGCCATCTAACCAGATATTAGAGTTGGGCTTCCCAATAACAGATACGTAATTCTGGTAACAGATGCACCACCCTGTGAGGATAATACTTATAATTTTATATTTATATCATTTTGTATATACTCTTTATATACTTTTCATCAAGGTTTGCTTTGTTCTCTCCAAAGAACACTGATGTATTTGGAATGTTAATAGACATGGGACCCCTCGTCCAATAATTGGAAACACATGGCCTGGAGGTATAGACCTATTCAAAGGAACAAGGTTCTTTGTTTCAGTAAGGAAACACCCAGAGGTGGGCTCCAAATTGTGAAATATTTATATGTTTTAACCAGTTTTAAATCACCAGGGATGTCACTTATTGTCTGTTTCCCAAATATTTCTTTTAGGTGGAGAAGAGCAGCTTAACTATTAACCTTGTGTTTTCTTGTAGGAATGAAGAGATGATTTTTATTATTTTTTTATAATGATTTGAAGTAAAAGACTCTAAAGTTTAGGGAATATTTTGATTATTGCCATCGGTTTGTTTTTTGTTGCATTGATTTTTTTGGTTCTTTTCTTCTTTTCATTTTGTTTAGTCTGCAGTTTTTGTGTTTTATGTGTGGAAATGTATGAAGGATCCTTAGTTTCTTTGTTAGTTTTATATTAGTTTGATGATAGTGCTTTGTTCGTCTGGCTAACTCTATGTTTGTCTGTCCTGTTATATGTAAAGTCATTTAGTCCTAAATGGTGTGCGCAGCTGGTGAGCTTTTTACAAATGATGGTATTGTAACTAGTGTTGAGCGATTACGTTGGCTATCGAGATCGAGCGATAGTCGGCCACCATCGATAAGGTTTTTAGATAGTGAGCAGTCGATTATGAGCGATGACCATTAAAGTCTATGGGAGAGCAACAACACCTTCATTCCTACCCCCAAACAGGGCTGGAGAAGTTGGAATTAAACACCCAAAACAGTCAAATGGATCCCTGCTACATCTTAGGCACAACACTTAGGCTATAAAAGCCACAGAAAAAAAAGTCACACACCATTCACTATCCTGCTTGTAACACAGCATGACCTTAAAAACCTGCATCACCCACAAATTAAAAAGTGCCAGAAGGCAGTATTATTTGAACCATCATTTTACTTGAACTGGACATTGACAAACCCTGTCCTGGACCGCAGCATGACTCTTAAACCTGTCTGACCCCCAGATTAAAAAGTGTCGGAAAAGGAGTCTTTCAACCACCATTTTAGTTGAACGGAATTGGGCAAACCGGTCCTGGACCGCAGCATGACCTTAAACCTGTCTGACCCACAGATTAAAAAGTGTCGGAAAAGGAGTCTTTCAACCACCATTTGGGGTGAACGGGGACATTACAAACCCGGTCTGGCCGCAGCATGCCCCTTAAAACCTGTCGACCCACAGATTAAAAAGTGTCGGAAAAGGAGTCTTTAAAACCACCATTTTATTTTGAACTGGCATTGCAAACCCGGTCCTGGACCGCAGCATGACCCTTTTTAAACCTTTGACCCACAATTAAAAAGTGGGGAAAAAAGGAGTTTTTCAACCCCTTTTTAGTTTGAATGGCATTTAAAAACCCCGGCCCGGCCCGCAGCATGCCCTTAAACCTGCTGACCCACAATTAAAAAGTGCCGGAAAAAGGAGTCTTCAACCACCATTTTAGTTGAACTGGACATATATTTCCCCTGTCCGGGGCCACGTATGACAAAAAAATGTCTGCCCCACAGATTAAAAAGTCCCGGGAAAAAGGGAGTTTTTTCAACCACCATTTTATTTAAACGGACATTGATATCCCTGCCCCTGTGCCCGCATGACCGGGCCCGGGAGTTAAGGGGTGCGGTTTAGAGCCCAGGTGGCGGTCACCCATTAAAACGGGTTTAAAAATCCCCTGATGACGCAGCAAAAAAAACTGCCCCGTGCTAAAGCAGAGTGCGGAAGGGGAAGTGTGAGAACTCCACCCGCCCTCAGTACACGTCAAGACCGGGGTAGCGCTTGCCCCTCCGTTGGGCGGCCCAATTGAGCTTTATTATTTTATTATTATTATTTATTTTAAAGCGCCATTGATTCCAGGGCGCTGTTTTTTCGAGGGGGGTTCATACATTACATAAGTCAAACTGTACAGGGGAAAAGGGGATAATAAAAATTTGGCCAAACAAGGGGGAAAAGGAGGACCCTCCCCCGCGAGGGTTTTTTACAATCAACAAGGGGGGGGAAAAGAGACAGGAGGTGGGGGGCAGAATTTGTCTGTGGGGGAAAGGGTTAGTGCAAGTTTAGTAAAGGGTTAAACCCCAACCCCTTGAAAAAAATGGGTTTTCGGGTTTGCTTTTAAAGTTTGGGGGAAAGGGGAGGAGAGTCTGTTGTGTTGGGGCGGTGAGTTCCAAGTGGGGGTTTGAAGCACGGGAGAAGTCTTGGAAAATACTTGGAAATATTTGGGGAAATACTGGGGGGTTTAAAACGCTCCTGTTACCCCCAGGGACCTTTTTTTGGCTTTTTTTCTCTTTTTAAACTAAAACGTGCTGGGGGGAAAAATTGTCTCTGAAACTTTTTTTCCCCTTTCCGTGCTCCATATTTCCATGTCCTCTGAAAACCAAACTTTGGTAGAGTTTTCCTGTACCTCCCTTGTACAATTCAGAAAATTTTTTTAAACCAGCAAATTTTGTAAATGAAATTTTTTTTAGTAGAAAAATTTCCTAGAAAACACTTTTTAAAAAAAGGATGGAATCCCCCCAAATGTTTTTTTTCCTCTTTTTTTAATTGTTTTAAAATGGGTTGTTTTCAATAAAAGGGGTTTTATAGCAAATTTTTAAAGATTTTGGGCAAAAAAAAGTCTTTTTGAATATGGTCCATTAACAGTTTTCCCTACTATTCCTGTTTTCTGACAGCACCATCACCCTTGGCCCTCTTGAAAAATTGTAAAGAACAAATGTCTGTTAGAAACAAATTTTTTTTTTAATGGGAAACCTGTAGTAAAAGGCTGCTTTTTCAAAGCAGATGCCCCAAAAAAATTAAAAAAAAATGCCCCCCCTTCAGCCACTGTTAAAAATTTTTGAGGGAGAAATCCCACTTAAAAGCCACATTTCTTTTTCTAAAGGACCATGATTACTGCTGTATCCACAGCTATTGGACCCCAAAAAATTATAAATATGATTTCTCAGCCACTTTTAAAATTGTGAGGGAGAATTTCCACTTAAAAAGGCACATTTCTTTTCCCAAAAGGGGAACCCTAATTTTTAGCGTATCTCCCCGCCCCCTGACCTAAAAAACCATTGAAAATTTGCAAAAAACTTTTTAAGAAAAAGTGGAAAAGGGGAAATAGGGGTGTTGTATAAAAACCCTTTGGGTGTCTTTTACAGTCTCCTAAAAACCCAAAACCAGCAAAATGAACTTTTTGGGAAAAGAGAATAAATTTTTGAAGAAAGGAAATGACTTTTTAAAAAAAAAACATTTTTAAAGGGAGGCCCATTTCTGTTTAAAGGGAGGAATGTGAAGAAAGCCCGGAAAACAAATCGGGGGGACCTCGGAAATTGGGGGGCCACAACATCATCAAGACCCAAATCCTGATTAAATCTTGTTTAAAAGTAAAACCCGATCCACATTACCCTGGGGAAACCCCGGGTCCCATTTGTTTTGTAATAAATCCTCAGCCGTGTCGAAGGTCCGCTCGATATACGCTGGCTGCTGGGCAGGGAAAACCCCCTTTTAGGCTTTAAGAGCCAGCTCGGGCCATTGGGTCCTTTTTGGGGATCCCCCAAAAAAGTCTAGGTCCGGAAAAAACATAAAAAAAAACCCCCGGTGTTGAGACGCAATAGGGCCCCCTGCCCCATGATCTTAACTGATCTCTGTGTGTTGGATGTGTGCCCTGCATTGCATGCCCTTTTGGGGAGGTGGGGAAAAAAAAAAAGATTGCCCGAGGGCACCCCCTTAGGCTTCTGCCACCTTTGGGCCCGCTGCGGGCCGCTACCCCCTACTTGGGACTCTATGCTGGTTTTCCCCTCGTGATGGTTGGGTTCCCCCCGTGACATTTGGGGAACATGGGAAACAGACGCAACAGTCTCTCCAGTTTTTTCAATTTACAAGGGCCCATTTTCCCGCATTTTTTTCTCTTATTTGGGGGGGTGGAAGGAAAATTTTAGATTTTTGTTTTGTACCGGGGGCCGGGGGGGTGGCAACCCAAATAACTGTTGTTCATTTTGATGGCCTTAAATTTCGAGGATCATTTTTGGGGAAAAAAGGGCAACCCAAACACTCATTGAGAGAAAGGACCTTGATTTTCCCCAAACCTTTTGGGTCGAGGGGCACTTTGCAAAAAGGGTCTTCCCCTATCTTCCCCCTCCAAAATTTGCGCCAACCCTTTCCAAGGCAGGGACGTGGGTAACCGGTGTCTAGGAATCCCCCCTTCCGCTTTCTCCGGCAAGCTTCAACAAGCCTGATTTGCCTGAGATGATGCCCCGAGAGCTATGGCCACCTTCACTAGTTTGGGCCCCGAACCACTCCCTAATGAGCCCGATAAAATTGTAAAAACTGGGGGGCCCTTGTGGTTTTGACAAGAAAAAAGGCCCCGTGCCCGCATCTGTGTCCGTCTCCTCCTCCTCCTGGGGGGGACCTGTTGTTTCGAGTGCCCAACGATTTTTCCAGAACTAAGATCCCCACAATGTAGTGACAAGGCATTGTCCGCACTACCATTTTGGGGGTTCTTCAAAATGGCAAGGATGGTGCAAGCTTTTTCACCTCCCTCCACTCTCGGTGGCTCAACACCCCAAAGGTCCGCCCGCTGCTTGTCGGGCCATGTGCATTCGTACGCAAAATGGCTTGCGTGCTGCCAAATCGGGGAGCATTGGGGGGGAAATTCCCGCTGTTGCCACGTAAACAATGAGAGGGTTGGGGGGAGGCGAGTGACCTGCAACCGCCAGGGGGGACGAAGCAGGGTGCAAACGGTGGAAGTGGAACTTAGACTTAGACCCTTTCCTAGCGGGCGTCCAGACCCGGTTGCTTTTAGAAATTTCGGGAGACAAGGTTCATGAAGTCCCGGGAAAGGGATTGCCCCCAGCCCGATCTTAAGGGGGGGGGGCAGCGGGGATTTGCCCTTACGAAACCCCCACCTTCCCTGGCCAAGTTTTGGCCCCCCGCAGCGCTCGGTTCGTTGCGGGAGCCGTCCCACTCCTGACCTGTGTGTGGACGGTCTCCAAGACAATTTTTTTAACCGGCCGGGTTTTCTGGGCAGGATGCCCCAGAGGACTTGGGGGGGAAAGACCTGCACCATCCCTGCGGTTTTGAAAGGTGCGCCGAGCTGGACCCAGTCCCCCCCGGGAATCCCCCAGTCACCAGTGAGCTGTCACAGAGTAAGCCCCCCGGCCCGTGTTATAGCCAGTGTCGGGGGTAGATGGACTTTTCCGGCCACAGATGAAAAGCGTTGAAATTTTAATGGGGCAGTGGCTGGGGCAGGGCCAGGGGCGGGTTTTCTGGCAAAGAAATGCCTGCTTGGCATTGGGATTGGGGGGAGGGGAAGGGGGGGGGGGGGGGTTGGGGGAACCCCTCTGTGTCCACCCGACGGAAAGGCAACATTTCCAAACCCAAAAGCCCGGCAAGCCGACTTCGGCTTTTGGCTTTGGGATGGTTTGGGTTCAAGTGTTTCTTCTCTCCCAAAAATGGAAGACAGAAGGCGGCTTAGACTGGCCCTGTACGGCGTGAGGGCTCAAATGGCGGAAGGAGAAGGGGAGGATGGGTCTTTTGGGGGTGTGGTGGTATCGGGCGAGGTGGAGGCTGAAGGAGGTGATCCCCGTCATGACTCTGAGAGATATGGAAACGAAAAGTTTGGGGGTGGGGAGGGGAGGAGGGGGGAGACGGGGTTGAAGTGGTTGGAGCCGGCGTCGGGCTGGCCTTTTTGGCAAGTGTTTCCCCCATTTCAATATGCTTC